>JAOXJP010055771.1:0-15842 GCA_025762735.1 Platanus orientalis | reverse complement strand
TTATTTCAATTTATGTTTATGGACCCATGTTGAGGATTGATATGTTTATGAGGTTATGAAAGTTTGATTTCAGGTTTGATTATGAAAAGTTAATTGAAAGCATATTATTTTAAATGACTAGTTTTCCTTTCATTATGATGTTATGATTTAGAAGTTAGATTCCGCTGCACATGGTAATGGTTTGGATTAGAAGTTGATTTCAGTTACAAGTATGAATGAGCTAAATAAATGCAAGAATAAAGTAAGAAAGAAAAGAGAATAGAAAAAGAAAATTAATGACCATTTTATAATATTCCGCTACGAAGAGTCTTGAGTAAAGGAAAGAAGAAGAGTGTAAAGAGATTAACACCTCGGAATCTTATCTAGTGATTGGATTTTGGGACATTATAATGTGAATGTACTTTAGAATGAATAACTCATTTGAATATGAAATACGGATTGAATGTTAATGTAACGATCTGAATCCAGGGCGCATACGGACGATATCTAAGTCCGGGTTTGGGGGTGTTACAGCAAGGGGTGTAAACAAAACGGATATAAATCAGATATTGGTATATCCATATTCAATTCATTTATAATCGAATATTTTTTAAACAAACGAATATTTAATCGAATCGGATACAAAGGTTTATATTTGTATCCGTTACGTTAATCGAATATCGGATACGAATAAATCCGATTACAAAAATTCATTAAGTTAGGTTAATATAATCATATCCATTAAGTTAGGCAATGGGTTAGGATTCATGTTAAAAGTATTTGTATACTCTACTATATTGTAACATGACCTACAGTACTATAATATGGCTGCTAATTTAAAACCAACCATTAAGTATTTTATATATATATATATATATATATATATATATATAGCCAGATCGGACCTATATAGATCCATATTCGGTTGGTTTGTTTATCACTGAATATATTTTAAATGAACAAATATTTAATCGAATTGGATACACATGAGTTCATATTTGCTTTATGCGGACACAATATGAACCGAATACAGATAATAATCGGATATTTACACCCCTACTCATAACAAGGCATCCTCCATCAAAGCACCTATCCAGGAACTCCTAAGCAAAATGGGATCGCTAAGAAGAAGAATCTCCATCTATTAAAGATTACTCATCCTTTTTTATTAACTTCGCATGTTCCCAAGATTTTTTTTCGATATTTTTAAAGTTTGGTGAAGTTTTTTCAAATATTTTTATGACAAAATACATTTTACTGTAAAGTTTTATTACAAAACTATTCAAAACAGTTTTAAACCCAAAATGAGTTTTAAATAGTTAAATATATCGACCTAGCAAGTTTGATCAATCGAAGGAAGGTCCATCGATCAAATAGAATGTAATTTTTTTAACCCAAACCTAGTTAATCATTCGATCAATCGAACAAAATGAGTTATGGGCTCTGCCACATTCAATTGATCAAAATCTACTCGATCGATCAAACTGTTTAGATCCTAAAAATCTGCCTAGAACAAACTCACACAACTCTTCACATAAAGGGGTGTCTAATGTGTCTACAAACACTAGGAAGTGACTAATCACATGAATGGGTGACTAAGATGTCTATAGACGCAAATAAGTGACTCTACAAGTCACACAAATAGTCAACCATTGGCTAAAAACACCCATACAAAATCTATAAATAACGGCCTACCCATGTTTTATATACTTCAAAATCATCTCTCTTCTCTGTTTTTATGCAAAAACATCTCCACATTTCTTCTCTGTTATTTTAAAGCAGCGTTCATTTATGGGTGATAATATCAAGTGTTCAAGGGTTGATCTCACGGTACTGCAAACAGCCGATCAACAACACAACCAACTGGTTGGACCCATTTTATTCTCGAGACAGATTTGACAACTCGATACAGCCTGTCTTCTTTATTTAGAATAAAGTAGAGGATGAATACTCTCTTAAGGAAAGCGTGATCCGTGACTCGAGCATTGTCATCACTTCTTCCACATACATATAATAAACAGTTTTGTGGAAAAATGCTCTTCAAACTATTGCCTACTTTATGAATTGTATGCCTTCTCGGATTCTTGGATTTCAGTCTCCTCTTTCTCTTCTTTCAGGTCATTCTCACGATTCCTTCCTCTCAAAGTTTTCAGGTGCATTGATCCCAAGGCTCTTAAGTGTATCATCTTTGGGTATACTCTAAATTAGAAAGGATACAAATGCTAACATCCCTTTACTTATAAGCCTTTTGTTTCCATGGACATTACCTTCCATGAGGTTGTCTTTTTCTTTTCTCCTAGCCAGCCTTATTTTCAAGGGAAGAAAAGATGTGAAAGAGAAGATGTGGCGCTTGCTCTTCCTCTTACTGTTCCTCCGTTTCTTTTTTATGTTGATGGATGTCATAGCCAAGAGAAGACGGAACAACTAATTGTTCAAAAGGAGAAGGATCTAATGGCAACCACCCAAAAGAAGGTTTGGGTGAAAGATTATACACATGTTTTTCTTCGAAGGAAGTAAAGAGTTGTCGTTGCCCCTAATTCTTAAATGCTTCCCCAACCAATTGCTCCTTCTCCAAGTATTGTTCCTCATATGCCTCATGATGATTTCTATCTTCCCATTATTGTTAGGAAGGGTACTTGTTCTTATACCCAACATCCTATTGCTATTTATGTGTGCTATGATTCCTTGTCATTTGAGTTTAAGGCTTTCTACACTTTTTTGTCCTCTGTTTTCATCCCATGTAGTTGAAATTCCCGGGCTTCGATATCCGAATTGATCCTAGAGGGGGGTGAAGAGGATCTATTTTCTAATTTAATTATTCAGCACATTTACTTGATCTTATTTTAGAACCAACTTAAGAAACTAGAAACAACTTAATAAACAATATGTAAGAGTTGCAATAATTACAACAACATAAATAACTTAGGCACACAATCACAATCACAAAGAGATACACAAATTTATAGTGGTTCGGTGACCCTCTAGCCCCTACACTCTCGGAAAGATCTTCCTTGAACTGTGTTGATTTTTTATTAATAAATTAACGCATACAATCTATTAGAATAAACCAACCAAAACTTAAATTCACTTACAAGTTTAGCGACTCCCAAATCGCCTTGCAAGTGATGCCACACAACGGACTCCACTTGTGATCCACACCCAGTGACTCTGATAGATGCTCAATGCCCATTGACTCCGATGGACACGCTGTGATCCGCACCCAGTGACTGGTGGATGCTCTAGTGTCCAGTGACTCTGATGGACGCATCTATGATCCGCACCCAATGACTCCAATGGATGCTCTAGTGTCCAGCGACTCCGATGGACACGTGTAATTGAGTAGATGAAGAATTTGTTGTTGTTGCTTTAACCTCTTCATTGATAGATGTTCCAATTCCACTCAATTCAATGGAGAGAACTCCCTCTCGAAAAGAGAGGATGATTTAACAATCAAACACACTCTCCAAGTTTTCCAATAGATATAACTTAGGTTGGGAAAGTTAGGTTACACGACCTTAAAGTGATTTACCAGAATTAAGAGCAGCAAGGGCATTGAAGATGGTTACCTCTCAAGAATTCAAAGATTTTCCAATATTTGGTCTTTTTGATTATCTTTCCTCGCATTAGATGTTAGAAGGACTTCTAGTTTTATAGAACACCAAAAACCAAACTTAGAAGGTCTCCAACAGCTCTCTTTACAACAGTAAAAAAATATAGTCAATTTGCAAGATTGATTTGGGCAAGATTTTCTCGATCTGCAAAGTTCGATTAAGCAAGCTTCAATCAATCAAATGGTTCTCAGCTAGAACATCAATCTGTTCGATTGATCGAGGACCTTTTGATCGATCAAATGGTTCTCAGCTCCAAGAGAGTCAGAGACTCATTCTGTTCGATCGATCGAGCCACTTTTGATCGATTTGTTAGTTCAATATAACTTAACCTTTTTAGCTCAATTCTTCAAGGCAACCATTAGGGTTCCACCTAAGGCTCATGGGTTGGGTCTCTATGATCCACCTAGGATCATTGGCATTAGTCTCACCCACAAAAACTTACAATCCGACCTTTTGAGTCCTTCTACCACTAAAGCATATGGTCGGTTCTTGAGGTACCCTACTTGAGAGCTTGAGATTTCTTGAGATCTTCATTTGTAGTTTCATTGTCTCTAGCATTTGTGGTCCTTCCTTATCTATTCTTGTATAATATGCCTCTTAAACTTCTTCCCGTACTTAAGACTTACATGAATTATGATTTACAATTACAACTTCACACATGTAAGACTATACATTGACCGACTACATACATGTACTTTTTCAATGTGGAAAGGAATTGACAACATACAAATACATATTACACTAAGAGTAGTGTATCTTAAGCTCTTTCTTAACCTCATTGAAGAAGCACAATAGAGGAGGAAATGCAAGCCTTAGAAAAAAACAGCATATGGAATGTCATAAATCTTCCAAGAGGGAAGGATACTATAGGATGCAGATGGGTGTTCTCTATGAAGGATGCTAATACAGTACAAGGGGAAGATACCAAAATTTGTTGCAATATAATTTCAAGGCCCTCAAATAAATTAAAATAAAGGAAGCGGAAGCAAATAAATCAATAATAGAGTTCAAAAACAAACAAGTAGCCACAAAAATTTTAAGAATCAGAAAATAAATTCACAGAAAGAAGATTAAAAGGAGGATAAAAGAAAAGAAAATATCCCAAAAGGGTATTTTTGTAATTTTGGACAGAAAATCCGAAGATTGTCAAAATGCCAATCTGAACCGTTAGAAAATTCTAAAAATTTTACGACCATTTCTGACATGTTCAAGGGTTCTACAATTAAAATTTCATTAAATTCCGACAAGAATTAATGGGTTAATCACGAAATTTCAAAAACCTAAAGGTGCTTTAATAGAGGTTTAAGAAGAGAATGAAGAAGAAGAAAGAAGAATAATGATAGAAAGAATATGGAGAAAAGGAGAAGAAAGAGAAGAAGAAGAAGAAGAAACTATGAGAGAAGTAACAGGATGAGAGATATATCTTGAAGGAGGGAACTTGCAGTTACACCTCCGGAAGTAGAAGAGTGGAGAGCCACAAGTGGCATCAACTCTTGGAGAAGGAGAACATAGCTACAATCACACCTTGGGAACATCCAAATCTTCAAAAACTTGTTTATTCTTTACTATAAAATTATGGGGGAGGAGTTGCCTTTAAATAAGGTTACAACCTTAAATAATTAGAACTTGCTAAAATTAGAAACTTCCTAGAAATCCTAAACTTGCTAGCCAAGTTTTCTAAAACAAAAAGTTTACTTTCTTAAAATTTAAAACTACTCAAACTTAAGGCTCTGCTTAGTTGCAAGTAGAATACGAAAAAGTGAAGTGAAGTTAATTGTAGGAAAGTGAGTAAAGTGAAGTAAAGTAAAGTAAAATAGAGTGAAGTTATACTTTCCAACTGCTATTTGGTTGATTTAGAATACCATAAGAAAACGTAAGAAAATACCGTTTGGTTGTTAAGAAAGTATTTAGAAAACCAAATACAAATTTTACAATTATAACTAATTGAATGCATAGTAACTTATTATTTATCATCAATCTTCCTTCCAAAGCTACCTTCCAACTATTGATAATTTACAAACATAATCAACCATCTTGAACGGACCTCTCATGAGAAGAGAACTAAAAAACGGAGATGATAGAAGTGGAAATTTGAACCAAAAGAAGACATGGAAGTAGGGAGTAAAAGAAAAGAAAGTTGACAGTGATGATTCATTCATATGGTGACACGGGTAAAGGCCTGGCCTTGAACAAGAAGGCTTTGATTATGATCTTGTGGTATACCGTAGCAAGGGCAGCCCCAATGAAGGGTCCCACCCATAAAATCCACTGTAACACCAAAAAAACAAACAATTAAAATAGTGCCAGCTCGTAACATAATATCATCTTCTCATCAAGAGAAATGAATCTGATATACTTGGTCATTCTATACATGGTCTCTGCTGTAAGTGATGGTAGTTCCAAGGCTTCTAGTACTTAGCATCAGCAGCGGTCTGTCATGAGGGATAACCTATGTTAATAGGAAGGAGAAAAAACCGGTAATACTTTGACCAGTAGAAAGAATATTAGATCCCCCAAAAAATTGGAAAAGTGTTGCCTCCTTAACTACCTGACTCAGAAGCATTAGTAGGAGCACGGAAAGGACTAACATGTTCAGGAAAAAAAAGATTGGCTATGAAGTGTTTCTAAAATAATTAATAAATCAAACACTCCACAACTCGTGAGAATGAAATATTGGAAGAAAATGTTCTGTGATGGCAAAGTGTCTGTAGTGTTTATGGTGATTATAAGCTGACACATATTGTGTTTGGGTTCAAAAAAGTGTTCAGGTGTAAAAAAAGAGACCAAATTTAAAAATACATCATGTGTCAATCAATGGCACGCCTACATCGGTATGTGTCGACACAGACAATCATTCTCCAATAACGAAATGTAGACATCACAGAAGCAATGAGATATGGAACCAGTACATTGCCATTGACAATGGTCAAATTTGGGTTGGGCTAAACCAAGAAAGTAGTCTCAACAACAAAGGAACAGTGGTTATAAAAAGATAAAACATGAATACCTTAACCAAGAAGTTAGTAGGGCACACGAGGGTTCTGACACCCTCAACCAGCTGCCATTAGAAAAGGGCCTCATTGTTTCCTACAACTTATAAAAAAGGCCCAATTTTAAGAAACTATTTAATAAATTCCGGGAATGTGAGAGAAGAAGAGCATCCCCATCGACAAGTAATGATTTCAACTCTCTCTCTCTCTCTCTCTCAAGAAAACCTGATTTCAGTGCAAACCCAAACCAAATATGAGAGAGAATGGAATATATCTTGAAAAAACACCTAAAACCTTTTTCTGACTAGTTGTCCGAGCTACACTAGATTGATCTCATCCCTTCAACAAGCAAAGCCAAAGAGGTGGTAGAATCCATGGCGTGCCTGTAAAAGCTGTATTGTGACTAGCCCACTAATTTGAATACTGACCATTATATCTGAAATATGGCTATAAATTCTGCTATATTCTCATCCTCCATCACTAAAAGCCAGGTGCATATGATCCTCTCCAATCTAGAAACAAACCTGGATCAGAAAAATACGAAACCCTAAACACTCAAAAACCAAGAATGTTACAGAAAATTATTGAAGAGTAGAAGGGAGAAGAGAGGAGCAGGAAGAAGAGGAGACAAGAGTGGAGAAGGGGAAACGAGAGGAGATGCAAAGGAGGAAACGAGAGAGGAGTGAGAGAAAAAGGGAAAACTACTCACCGTTGATGATTGTTCCATGAAAGCCTGTGTTTGCTGTGTTAGTGAAAGAGGGCTCAACGACTATATCCTCACTTTCTAAAGCTACTTGGCTTCTCATTCCAAAATCCAACCAAATTGGTCAGATTTTGGTGAAAGCGATTAAGAAGGTATAGGAAAACTAAGTCGGAAAATTATATTTCAAACCTAATTTTCCAACTCTAACCAAACACTTACTTTATTTGGATTTTTATCATTTCCGTGCAATTTTCTGAAACTCGGTTTCACTTTCCACCATTTAACTTGCAACCAAGCATAGCCTGAGACTTTCTAAAATACACTATTCCCGTTTTTATTGACACCTCCTTAGTAATTTGGTCATAACCTTCCCAAATCACCTCGGATTTATATAATCTTAGTCTCGTTAGAAAGGTAATTGAATAACCTATCTAATGACACCAAAATCAAGCCAAAAAGTAAGTTTTGGTCATAGAAAAATTGGGTCCAAAGTGAAAAACGGGATTACAACTAAAAACCCAAAAAACTAAACTAACCATGGTACTATTTGCCTTATTACAAAAATAACCCACCCCTTAAATAATTAAAACCCATACATAACACAAGACTTGAACCTTGCTCTCTTGTGTGGTGGCACATACATAAGTCGCATAATGTTGCCCGCATCAAATGCCTTCCTACATGGAAACCTTGAAGAGGAAGTCTACATGAGGTTATCTCCTGGTTTTTAGTACTCTTAACAATAAAGGAAAGTATGTCACCTCAAGAAAGCTCCCTATGGCCACAAACAATCTTCGAGAGCATAGTTTGAAAGGTTTTGTGGTGCCATGCTAAAAAAATGGGCATAAACAATGTCAAGAAGATCAGACCCTCTTTGTAAAGCATCAGAAAGGGAGGTAACAGCCCTCATTGTCTATGTTGATGATATTATGGTTACAGGTAATGATTAATGTGAAATCAATAACCCGAAAAGTTTTCTAATAGACAAAGTGTTTGAGATCAAGGAATTGGAGCTTCTCAGATACTTTCTTGGAATTAAAGTTGCTAGATCCAAGAATGGTATCTTTCTAACTCATAGGAAATATGTCTTAGATCTTCTCAGGACTCTAGGATGATAAAGTGTAGATCTTGTGAGACCCCCATTGAGAAAAATCATCACTTGCAATCAAATGAGGGCCACCGGCTTATTGATATTGGGCGTTACTAGAGAATAGTAGGGAATCTTATCCATTTGTCCTTGACTAACCAAACATCTCTTACGTAGTTGGAGTAGTCAATTAGTTAATGCATGCTCCTACAACCAAGCATCTTCAAGCAACATACCGCATTGTCCGATATTTAAAGAAAAGTGACCTAAGGACTCTTACATGGTAAGAGATGTGATCTTTAAGTAGAGGCATCTACAAATGCAGATTGGTCAGGCTCTATGACTGATAGGAGGTCTACTTCAATCTATTGTACCTTTGTATGAGTTAACCTTGTTATTTGGCGTAGCAAGAAGCAGCTGGTTATAACAAGGCTAAGTGCAAAGGCAGAGTTTTGAACCATGGCACACGAGATTTATGAGATGCTTTGAATGCATGGCTTCCTTAGAGAGTTGGGATTCAACTCTCAAGATGTAATGTGGTTAGATTGTTACAATAAAGTTGCAATTAGCATTGCCCACTGATCTATGGTTGAACTCAATTTTTCAAAAAAAAATTTTATTATATATAATTACTTTTTTCATGAACTCGATAGTACATTTTTTTTTGTTACCCAAATGCAATCTTATAGTATAATCTTTGTAGCTTATTTCATTACATCTATTTGTAGAAAATGAAAATAATTTCAAAAAAATATTAAAAAATATACGTAAAAGGGTGCATAGTTTATTAGTTTATACTTTTAAGTATTATGTAATATATAAACTATTAAAAATATGTATAATGTTATGTAAAGTATCAATGTATTTCTTTATGTAGGTGCATGTTTTTTAAGTTTGATTGATATTTATTAGTTCTTCCTTTTCCTGTATTCTTTTACAGGTTTAGAGAATAGAAATGGCTCCAAGTTCATGTTCAAACAGAAAAGAAAAGCAGCTTGATGTTGATTGGTCACATTGTGTTGCATTGACCCCATACAAAAAACAAGTGAAATGTAATTGGTGCAATAAGATCTATGGGGAGTGTAAGTAGATTCAAGCATCACCTTGCCAACTCAAGGGAAGACGTTGAACCATGACTGCAAGTACTTAAACAGTTGATGTTAGATATGCAAGCACACTTGAGAGGGGTTCAAAAAGAGAAGGCTCTAAAGAATAAATAGAATGAGTTATTGCAGGAGTCGCTTAAAGGGCCTAGTTGACGTGATATTGAGGAGAACGCTTATGGCTTTGATGGTATGAATAGACTGAAAAGAGAGCAGTTCATAGTAGTAATGAGAGAGTAGAAAATCTACTTAAGCTGATGAGGCGAGGAGGAGATTCTTTATTTTTTGACCCTCCCACTAGCATAGAAGGGGTAAGTTCTCCATATCAACCTAGAGGGGGTCATCACAGGCTACTTTTGAGAGGAGCAGGACTTGTAGAGAGTTTATAGAGATAGCAATAGAGAGGGAATGCTATGAAAAAGAAAAAGCGACATCTAGGTGATGATTAGCTAGTGAGGGTGAAATAGAAAAGAAAGAGCAAAACAAAAAGGAATTAAATATATGTTCAAGAAAAACGGGGAAAAGTGGTAGGACATGAAGTATATAAGTAGATGGTCATACTTTTAAACCATGTGTGATGCTATTGCAAAGGCAGAGCCTAGGATACGAGGCCTTAACCCATATCAATTGACAAATATTTATCTACCCAGAGAAGTAGATGAACTAATTGATTATATTAATTGATTATATTTAGGATTTAACGAGACATTGGCCTAAATATGGATGCACCATCATGTGTGACAGTTGGACTTCAAAGAAAATGAAATCATTGATAATTTTAGGGTGTATAGTAATAAGAATATGATCTTTCATAAATCCATGGACACCACGGGCCATCACAAGACAAAGAAGTACATATTCAGGGTGATGGATAATTGTGGATGGGGTGAGTGGAGCAAATGTTATCCAGGTTGAGATGGACAACGAGGCAACATTTAAAGCTACAAAAGAGATGCTAGAACAAGAGAAGCAACATTTGTATTCGACCCCTTGTATCCTACACTGTATTGATCTCATGTTAGAAGCTATTAGGAAACTGAAAAATATAAGACACTATTGACAAAGGCAGAAAGATAACTAGTTTCATTTATAACAGTGCGCTGGTGGTGAATCATACAGGAGACAATTACACACAGGACTGTGACTATGCCCAGGGATTACCCAGTTTGTCACAGAGCAAGTGGCTTTACAGAGCCTCCATAGACATAAACATGCTCTCCAGAGATCTTTCACTAATGACATATTTCTAAGGTATATCAGAGGTAAAAACGGGAAGAAGTCGACTATAGAACTATGCAAATATGTGTTGAATGCATCATTTTAGTATAAAGTTGATGAGGTATGTTGGGTCATGGAACCTATTGTAAAAGTTCTAAAGATTGTGGATCAAAATAAGAAGCCCACTATGCCTTACATCTACAAAGTAATGGATGAGGCAAAGAGATCTATAGACACCATATGTAATGATAAAACTTATATCAGGATTATTGATGCAAGGTAGAATAATCAACTCCACAACGACTTACATGCAACAGACAATGTTTAATTGTTTATAGTGGTTTGCTATAGATAGATTGATAACGAGAAAAGAAAGCTAGGGTCCCACATCGTGGTCGGTTTAAAGGAACTCTAGTGGTTGGAGAATCTTTGCATGGCAAAGGTTCATAGGTGGTGAGTTTGGGGAACGCTATCCCTTAGCCTTGAGATTCTTCATCCCATGACATAGTTGTAAATGGTGCCCCCTCCTTAAATTTAGCTAATTCAAGGATGAAAAAAGACTTTGAGGGTAATTCTAGAGTAATGGAGAAAGACGTAATAAGAATAGAGGGTTGGGCACTGAAAGCATAGGTCTAACTTTGGTGAATGCAATCAAGGATGAACGTGTGTATTAGCTGATGACCTAAGAAAAGGAAAATCCGTCTCTCAAATCTTTTTCTCCCTCGATAGGAAAGCTAGTGAAGAAGAACCGAAGGTTGAAATCTTCCATGGCTTTGGTTTTAGCTCTTAAGGGGGGAAAACCTCTCTTTGAGGTATCAAAATGGGTGTTGATCCAAATTGAAGTTGTTAGCACGTTTCTTCGACTTTCGTTTGAGGGGCATAAACAAAAAGCTTGAGATTTGTTTACTACTTTGGAAAGAGATGGCTAGGTGAGAGAAACTAAAAGAATGAATCCCAAACCTCACAGAGAAATAAGAAATTTAGAATGTGGTGTAAACTACGAAAGAAGTTGAAGTAGTTTGGGTAGAAAGGGGGCAAAAATTTTAAAAATTTGTTATTTAGATGTTTATTCGAGTTCCTTTTAGGCGTTGCTTTGGCTTTATGTCGATTTTTATGTTATCCTAAAATGTGAGGGGATTGGGCTGTCGTGATAAAAGGGTGTTGGTCAAGGAAGAGGTTCGGTCCAGCAAAGCCGAGATTATTATTCTAATCGAAACTAAAATGGGCCATCTGAACTGTGAATTGTTAAGAGAAGTATGTCAATTTAATTTTGTCAATGGTGTATGTTTGCCTCCCTCTGGTGCTTCAGGGGGAATTCGGTTGATTTGGGATGAAGGTAGAATCATTGTGGAAGAGTATTGGGTGGATGTGTTTTTGGTATCCATTAAAGGTAAGCTTAGAGGTGGCTCTAATTGTTGGGCAGTGACTGGTGTGTATGCCTGTATGGTTCGGGGGAAGACAGATAATTTTATGGTTTCCTTGATGAGCTTGATCAAATGCAGGTCAGATGGGGAGGGGTTTGATGTATAGGGGGAGATTTCAATGAAGTTTTGGAGCTTGAGGAGTGGAATGGTGGTGGTAGGAGAACTAGAGGGATGCAGGACTTTTTGGATTTCATTGATAACATGGGGTTGCGTTATCTTCCTTTATCTAGATTTAAATTTACATGATCAAATCTACAAGAAAATCCTAGACTGAATAAGTTGGATAAATTTTTTCTTTCTTTGGATTGGGATTTGTTGTTCCCTTTTTCAAAAGGAGAATCCCTTTTGAGATTCTTTTCCAAATTTCCAATCATGTCTCAAATTTATTAAATGGTAAGGGACCAGCTTTTGATCCGAGACCCTTTAAATTTGAAAATATGTGGTTAAGGCATTCAGGTTTTGTGAACATGGTGAAAGATTGGTGGTCATAATTCCAAGTTTTTGGTAAACCGGGGCAACAACTTAGACTGAAACTTAAGCTCCTTAGAGACAAACTCTAAAGATGGAATAAGGACGTGTTTGGATGTATTGAAGAGAAGAAAAAATGTCTAGTTAACAAATTGAGGCGGCGGGATTCTTTGGAAGAGCAGCAAGATCTAAATAGGGAGGAATTGAGGTTGATAAATAAGAGTTCAGAAGGCTGGTGGTTATGAGGAGATCAAATGGAAACAAAAGTTTAAAGTGCAATGGCTTAAGAAGGGAGATAATAATACCAAATTCTTCCACTAAGTTGCCTTTACTAGAGAGTGTTAACTTTATTTCTCAAATCCAAATTGGAGGGGTGATGGTGGAAGATAGAGAATCTATGAAATCTCATCTCATGTGGATGATCTTTTTAAAAATTTATAAACTGATCCGGGAATTCCGAGACCTTTTCTTGATGGGGTGGACTTCAAATGCCTGAATGATTCAGGAAGAGATTGGCTTGAAAGACCGATTGATGAAGGGGAGGTGAAGAAGGCTATATGGAGTTGTGATAAACATAAATCGCCAAGTCTGAATGGTTTCTCTATGGTGTTTTCTAAAGATTGTTGGGAGGTGGTCAAAGATGACATCTTGAAAATGGTTGAATATTACTTTAATTCAGGATTTCTTGATAAAGGAAGTAACATGACCTTCATTTCCTTAATCCCCAAGAAGGAAGGGGCAGTTTTGATAAATGACTAGACCCATCAGTTTGACTAGTAGTTCCTATAAAATTATATCAAAGATCATGACAAACCGGCTTAAAATAATTTTCGATTCTTAGATTTCTTAAAACCAAAGTGCTTTCATTGGAGGAAAACAAAGCTTGGATGAGGTGTTGATCGCAAATAAATGTACCGATTCTATTTTGAAGAAGGAAGATGTGAGCATTCTTTGCAAAGTTGGATTTGGAAAAAGCAAATTATAGAGTTAATTGGAACTTTCTTCACTAAATGCTAAAACGAATGGGATTTGGTATCGAATGGCATATGTGGATAGAAAAATGCCATGGCTCAGCCTCTCTCTCCATCCTCCTAAATGGATCTTCGGTTGATTATTCTTTAACTCAGGGGCTTTGCGTTAGAGCGATCCCCTATACCCCTTCTTGTTCTTAGTGGTGGCTAAGGCTTTTGATGCTCTTTTATCTAAGACTTTTCAAGATGGCCTCTTGTAAGGTTTTGAGGTGGGGAACAATGGAATGCCTATTTCGCATTTCAATTTGCTGACAACACTCTTGTGATGTGTAGAAATTCAGCTAAGCAGCTTAAAAATCTCAAATGCATTATCTGGTGCTTTGAAGCGGTGTTGGGGTTAAAAGTTAATTTGTCTAAAAAAAGGTATTTACAGAGTGGCCAGGTGGATGATTTATGGAAGCTTGTCGAGGTCTTAGGATGTCGGAAAGGCTCTCTTTCTTTTTCTTGCATTAGACTGCCTTTAGACACTCCGTTCAAGTGCGAAGAGATGTGGAATCCTGTGGTGGGGAGAATCCATAAAAGATTGGAGGATGGAAAGGTTTGTATCTCTCAAAGGGAGGGAAGTTAACATTGATAAAAGCGGTTCTCTCAAATCTACCCACCTACTTCATTTCCTTCTTCATGATTCCTTTGTCCATTGCATTCATTATTGAGAAATGCCAAAGACAATTCTTATGGGATCAAAGGAAAGATAATAAGGGGCTCTCTTAGAAGTTGGTTTGTAGACCTAAAAAGTTGGGCGGTCTAAAGATTAGAAAGATATGGGAGACCAATAAAGTTCTCTCTAAATGGCTATGAGGATTTGGGAATGAAGATAACCTTTGGCATCGGGTTATAGTTGAAAAATATGGTTTGGCTAACAAATGGTTATCTAAAAGAATTCAATGTTCGTATGGATCTAGCTGTTGGAAGGTTATTATGGATCACCTGGACTCCTTTTAAAAAGAAATTTGTATAGAAGTGGGTTCGGGAATGCATACTCGCTTTTGGAAAGATAAATGGTGTACCATCAAACCATTGCTGTTGGAAGTTCATTCTATCTTCGCTATTGCTAGAAATAAAAATGCCTTGGTTTCGGATTATTGAGGAATTTATAGGGAAGATACAGGTTGGGGTCTCCACCTTAGAAGGTTTTTTGAATGACTGGAAGATTGATGATATGGCTCATCTTCTTGGCTATTTTGAAAATCTTCATCTCTACAGGGAAGGAGAGGATAAACATAAATGGGCTCTTGTCAATAATGGTTCTTTCTCTATTAGTTCTTGTCATGATTTGTTGGATGAGAGGACTGATACCTCCTTTCCGTGGCATGTCATTTCGGACTTTAAAGCTCCCTCAAAGGTGTTATTCTTTCCATGGGCAGTTTGTAAGGAGAAGATTCTAACAATAGATAATCTTAAAAGGTATGACTTTTTCATTCCTAATGTTTGCCCCTTATGTGTGCAAGATGGGGAGTCTATTGATCATATTGTTATTCATTGTGTCTTTGCTTTGGAGGTCTAGTAAATGGTTCTAGGAGAGATGGGAATTCAATAGATTTTCCCGGAGAAATTTAAGGAGTTAGTTCTTCCTTGGAAGCTCCCGGTTTCTTCCTTGAAAGCTAGCCTTCTATGGAGCTTGATTCTTCCTTCCGTGTGTTGGACTCTTTAGTTGGAGAGGAACCAAAGATCTTTTGAAAACTATGTGGAACCTTCATTTAAAGTTTTTGCCAAGGAAAAAGAGAGAGATGGTGCTTTTGGGCTTCTAATTGTAAAAAGTGGGAAAGGCTTTCTTTTGTAGAGATTACACAAGGGTGGGGTCATTTGATTAGAGACTCCTTGTACAGCAAATCCCTTGCTAGATTGTTATCCTTTTGGGGATGTCTTATCCCCTCTTAACGAAGCTTTAAAAAAAATCCATTCAATCATCAATTCATTCATTTCATTAATTAATAAAATTATGAGTTACAAAGCATAAACATAGGCTTTACATCCCAAGCTTTCCAAATCTCACTCTAACTAGACTTCATAAATAAATATATAAATAAACTCAACAATAATTAAGTCACATCACAAAGTGATACCCTAGCAGTATTTTAGCCAAAACATTCCCAAATCACATTGGATTCTCAAGAAGTTGAAGTTGAAGATAAGAAAGAAGAAAACGAAGAAAATCTACTTGTTCCCATATGCTTATACGGTTAGATTATAATATTTTTGTCAACCATTATGTATGCATGTGTATTTTT
>JAOXJP010055760.1:0-15842 GCA_025762735.1 Platanus orientalis | reverse complement strand
TTGCAATTTGGAGTTTTGAGGGATTCCTAGGGTTCAATTGAGTACATGATATTTTGCCCAAAAGTGTGACTCATTTTAGAGTAATTGGGGGAAACTGAGTAGATTGATTCTTCAAATGCTCTTTTCCATTAGGGGATTTCATGAAGGCCTCGCAATTCCAGTGAGATGGGCACTGACTTATCGAGGTTTGGAGGTCTGGAGAACATCTAGACCCAATAAAGGTAAATAGAGCTAGAACTGATTTTCAACTCCTTAGGGAAGATTTAAAATATTGAAAGGATTCAAGATTTTGGATCTCCAAGTTTGATGAAACATCTTTCAAAGATATGGCTGAAATGGAGAGATGGGCACCGGCTTTACCGAATTCAGAAATTGGAAGAGTCTTTGAGAGCTCTTTTAGCATTATTTTTTGGCTAGGGTTTATGGGAGATTAGAAGACTAGGTGTTGCTTGTCTCAAAGGAGGCCTGTTTTGAGAAAAGTTCCTCAAAGGAGAAAGACATAGAAGTGCACAGGATCTAACAAGACACCATTCTGATAATGAGAGAAGTTTCAGGGATCTTTTGAAGGTCTAGGGGCAAAATGGCAAGGCAAAAGGGTAAAATGGTAATTTTTTGCCTAAGGGAAAAAAAGGTAAAAATGACAATTTTTCTTCTGTAATGCTTCATGGTGAGAAAGCTTATATGGGCTGGAGAATTTGGATGAAAATGTGTGAAAATAACAATTCTGGGCCTTTCAGGGTAAAAGGGTAAAATAGTAATTTTTTCACCTATGACGTTTTACAGGAGGAAGGCTTATGTAGGTTGGAGAAATTGAAGATAGTGCAATTAGAGGTTTAAAATGTGGACCCTCATAGTCTTGTTAGTGCTTTTTTAGAAAATTAGGGTTTGGCTCAACTGATTTTTAGATAGAGTTTGGACATTGATATTGTTTTTTTACGACCAGAGTATGTCTGAGTATTTGAAGTTTAAGGGTGTCTAAGATCTAGCTATATCTCTTGTTGTAATGAACCCGTCTGATTCCATTAATTAGTCCAAGTCAAAATTTGGGTGCTGACAGATGCCCCCCTTTGGTATGTGTGGCGAAGCCATACGTAGCAAAGGAAAGAAGTGCCTAAATTTTGACTTGGCTGAGATAGTACTTTCACCTTTGTATGACTTATGGATGTTTGATAGGTTGTTTTATAAACCTAGAACTATTTTGGTTAGTAGAACAAGGGGGTTAAAATTGGTTTCAACCTTTTGGGGCTAATGATTTTTGTAAACATTTTGTCTTTTTGAAATACCTTCTTGGATAGCAAATCCACTTAATCAAATTTGCCCATTTCTTTTAAATAGTATCCTAGTTTTGTCAATATTTTGAAAGTGGGTATTAGTTGATTGAAAGATTATCTATCTTTTTGAAAAATGGGGTCTATCCATGAGTTATACCTAAGCTCGTGATTCTTTCTTTACCCTTGGTGGTGTTACTATTAGCATATGTGCCGCGTCGGTAGACATGTAAGTCATCAACATAAGGCATAATAACTTGAAAAACCTTGTGGAAAACATTGCAGAAATCCGATCATGCAAAAGCTATAAATTCATGCAAACCAATGTGATGATCTTACATTTGTCTTTATTTTTGGCTTTGTTATGGTGTTGATTTTTCCTGGTTTCTTGATTAGCATGAATTTTCTTCCTGTTTTGATCATTTCTTAACTTTTGTTGCACTTCTTTGTTTGTTTTATGGGTCAATTGCATCTTTTGTCCCTATTTTGAACAAAGATCTTTAAAGAATTCTCACTAACCTTGGTGCAAATTATAGCTTTTGTTCCTGATTTGGACAATAGTTATAATAAGCAGGATTTGCATAGTTTATGGAGTTGATTAATCATTTGCCCTCATTCTAGACAAATGTTGTGAATCAAGATCTCATATAAATTATGGAATGAATTGTTCCTTTTGTTACCATTCTGGACAAAAGTTACAAGTTGAGGGACTCACGAAGAGATTTTGGGGAGCTCTCTCTAGAAAATCTATGGGACCCTTGAGGTCAATGTTATATACCTCTGTTTTGAACATTTAGATTCTAATTTGGTATGTAGACTGATGGATTGATTTGCACTGCTGTCCTCATCCAAGGTGGACAACATTATAGCTTTTGCACCCTCTTCCCCTGTTCTGGGAAAAGTTTACAGGCTGAAGGATTCAAGGAGAGATATTAGGTAGCTTTCTCTAAACAACAATGGGACCTTTAAGGGTTGATGCTATATATTATTTATGAATACCTCTAAGGGTTTATATCGTAAATTAATGGAATATATAGGCTATGGATTAATCTGTAATGCGGTCATCGTCCAAAGCGAACAACATTATAGTCTTGTATGCTTTGCCCCTATTCTGGGCAAAGTTTACAAATGGGGGGACTCAAGGAGAGATTTTGGGTAGCTTTCTCTAAAAAGCCAAGGGACCTTTGAGGGTCAATGCTATATATTATTTACGAATACCTCTGAGGGTTTACATCATAAATTAATGGAATATATAGACTGATGGATCGAATCTATAATGGTGTCCTCACCTATGAACCACACTACAGTTTGAGACAAATCAGAGGAAATTTTATGATTGTTTCCTCAAAGCCAGGGTGGGATCCCGTAGGATCGGCTGTTGTGCTTAGTCCAAGTAATAACATCCCAGTCGTTATCACAGTAGGCATATCACACAATGTTTGAAAGGAATGTGACGAGCGCTTATGTCTCAGTGGCCTATACTTAACAGGTCTGGCTGTTGAAGTGGCGACAGTTAATCAGTAACACAATTGAAAGATGTTGTCACGCTCTCTCTGTGAAGCTGAGGGGGTTAAAGTTGACTGTCCTAGATAATAGTTGTTTAAACCTTATGTGATGTTGAAATTGTGGTTCAAAGTATTGCTAGTATTAAGGATTGAATTTATAGTATCACTTGTATTGCGTTAAGTAGTACCACGGGGTGACCTTAGTGAGTCATGCGGAAAATAACTGGCTAAACAAAGTGGTCTTTGATCGGTTCAGCCTACGATGGGATAAACTGGGTGCCCCCTATCACATCAACATGACCTTAGAAGGGACTCTGTGGGAGATGTTGTTGTGCACTCTCTGAAAATTAGTGGATGGTCTAGGTTGACCAGGTGCTACGAGGGTGATTTTTTAGTCTTAGATTAATGCAAAGGCTTGCACTACGGACCTAGAAATTATAGACTTATGGAACAAAGTGCATTAATTTCTTGTCTAATTGACAAGTATCACGGTTCTACCATTCCTTATAATGTCCTGACGTGACAAGCTACAAGTAGTAGGCCAAATAGGGCTTAAAAAAAAGTTTTTTAGGCTTTCTCTGAAAGCTGTTGGGATTTTGAGAAATCAGTGCTATATACTTCTTACGTGACTTCCATCTAAAGGTTTAAATATTGCAAGAAATAAATAGGCGATGGGATGAATGACATTACTCACACCTAGAAAGCAGATGTTGATTTGCCTTCTTGTAAAGATCACAACCAACATGAAGTTATAGAATCTTATTGGCATAAACAGGGCTTGTTGGGAGAAATTTTTAAGCCTGCTCTAAAGGCTATGGAGATCACAAAATATTGGTGCTAAATATTATGTCATGAATAATCATGAATAATAGATAGGCTATAGTATGATTTTCTAACACCTGACTACACCCGAACAACCAGAATGTCAGAAGAATTGCATTTCTTGTAGCATCATCACAGACATGATGTTAGTGAACTTGAGTAGCTAACAGGGCTTCAACATGAGAAAAATTTTAAGCTTGCTTCGAAGGCTGTGGAGATCTTGACATAGTAGTGCTAAATATTATCCTATCATGGATAACAGATAGACTATGGTATGATGTGACATTGCTCACGCCTGAAGAGCAATATTGATTTGCTTTCTGTAACATCACATGGACGTGAAGTTACTGAACCTAAATGGCTGATAGGGCTTTAACAAGAGAAAATTTTAAGATTTCTCCGAAGGCTGTGGAGACCTTGACAGGTCAGTGCTAAATATGATCCCATCATGGATAATAGATAGGCTATGGTATGATGTGATATTGCTAACGCCCGAAGAGCAATATCAATTTGAATGATTTTTTAAGATGGCTGGTTTGTTAGCCATGAGGTTTTTGTAACCTAGATCGGCCCAATGATGAGTTTTAAGAAGAATTTTTTATGTGGCCTGGTTCGGCCCAAAGATTAATTTTCATGGCCTGGATTGGCTTGAAGAAGATTTTTCTTTTTTGGTTTTTAGGGAGTAGCCTCCTCTTGCCTCATGATTTTTAGAAGGCGGCTTATATCTTAGCCTTAGGATTTTCTTTTTGAAGGTGACCTTCATCCTGGCCTCATGATTTATTTATTTATTTTTCTTAAAGGCGGCCTTCATGTTGCCCTCATGATTTCTTTTTGAAGGTGGCCTTCAGAATGGCCTCATTATTTTTTTAAGGCAATCTTCATCTTGGCCTCATGATTTTTTATTGAAGGCAACCTTCAGAATGGCCTCATGATTTATTTTTTAAGGCGGCCTTCATCTTGGCCTCAAGATTTTTTGTTGAAGGCGGCCTTTAGAATGACCTTATGATATATTTTTGAAGGTGGCCTTCATCTTGGCTTCATGATTTTTTTTGTTGAAGGCGGCCTTCATCTTGGCCTCATGATTTTTTTTAAGGTGGCCTTCAGAATGGCCTTATGATTTATTTTGAAGGTGGCCTTCATCTTGGCTTTATGGGTTGTTTTGAAAAGCGATCTCCTGAATCTTCGGATTAAGGTGTCCTAAGTAGTCTTTGAAGAAGGCACGTATCTTGATACGTCTTTGGCATAGCTTGACCAGATTGGTTGGTTGATGATATGAACTGTGACAATTGAGTTGTTTGTACCTGTTGCCCACATGTGAGAGGTGATCTCTTTACTCCAAAATTCCATTAAATGGTTCAATCAGGTCCCTAAGGACTTTTAAACAAGGGTAATGTCTAGTATGTTTAATCTAAAAATGAAATGAATACTGTTTACATATGCTTTGAGAAAATATTTATTTTATGAATGATAGAGATTTGAAATGAACTTGGGAGTTTGACAAATTTCCCCTTGCCTTGTTAAATTTGAATGCTTGAAGATAGGCGACTTAGAATGCCATTTATGGTTTTCATCCTAAGTTTGAACTTTATTGCTCCTTTTTTCCCCTTGTTAGTAGGAATACTAACAAGTCTGAGTTTGAGTGCCATTTCTAGTTTTCATTCAAAGCTTGCCTAATTTTTTCTTTTGTCCCCCTTTTGCCCTTGTCCTTAGCTAGGTCTAGGTTATCGGGATCTAATTGCATGGGGTACATGTTCCTATTTCAAATCGATTGAGTGTTTGACTTGTGCGTTGCTGACTTGTGCTTAGAACTTCTTAAAGTGTCAAATAATTCAAATGGTTTCATTGCTGAATGAATGGCTTATTAAGGGTTTCAAGGTTTGCCTTTGAATAGGTGGGTTTTGAAATGGTTTGGAAAGATGAATATGGAGGGCTCCTGATTAGAGATTTATTGTGGCTGAAGCTCATAGTTCTATATAAAATTTCATGTCTTAATGAAGATCATGATTCCATATAAAATCCATGTTTATTGGAGAAAATTATGGTTCTCTACAAGATTGCCATGTTTGGAGAAGATTACGGTTCTTTATAGGGTTCCATGCTTGGAGGAAGATCATGGTACTTTACAAAATTTCCCATGTTTTGGAAAAGATATACAATTCCCATGTTTAAAAGAAGATCATGATACTCTACAAAATTCTTGTGTGTTTTGAAGAAAATCACGGTTCTTTATAACTTTTTTTTTCTTTTCCTATCTTTTCTTTTTCCCTTTTTTTTGAACCATGGATTCTTCTATTTTGAATTTGTATATAGGAATAATCATGATTTTGGAAGTGCAAAACTAGATGAATGGAAGAATGTTTAGCAAAATGATCATTCAAGGCCTTCTCATTTCAAGGTTTTCACCATAAGTCAGGTTTACATAAATCAAACAAAGAATCATTTGACTTGGTCCAAGTTCACATATCTGGGGAAATTCTCCTCATCCATATTTCTTAATAATAGTGCCCCACCGGACAACTTTTGTTTGACAATGTAAGGTCCTTCATAATTAGGCCGGGGTTGCCCCCGGGGTGCTTGTTCATGTGGGAGGACCTTCTTGAGAACAAGATCACTTTCTTCTATATCTTTTGGCTTGACTCACTTGTTGAAAGTTGTTGCCATGTGCCTTTGACACGCCTGTCCATTGCTGATTGCCTGTAGTCTCTTTCATCAATGAGGTTCAACTGATCATGATGAGTCTATACCCATTCTGATTCTAGAACCCGTGCCTCTGCCAAAATTCTGACCAATAGGTAACATGCTGTAGAGTAAAGAGTATGGGGTTGCACCTGTAGAAGTAGTATGGGGTTGCACCTGTAGAAGTGTGGATAAAGGTTCTGTATGCTAACCGTGTATATGGTAGCCTTTCAGAGTAGTTTGATGGTGTTCGATCTTGAACTTTTGATAGAGTAGTTCAAGGTCTTTTCCCACAAACTTTGTAGCATTATCTATGATGATCTTGCTGGGAACACCATATCGGCAGATGATATCCTTACGTATGAACCTTGCCATGTTCTTCATTGTGACTATAGATAAGGATGTGGCCTCCACCCATTTTGTGAAGTAGTCAATAGCCACTATGATGTACTGATGTCCATTGGCTGCCTTCAGAGGCATTGGTCCTACCACATTGATTCCCCACATAGAGAATGGCCAAGGTGTAGTCAGATTGCGTAGTTCTGAAAATGGTGCCTTGATAAAGTTGGCATAAGACTGGCAAGTGTGGCATCTTTTTGCATGACTGCAACAATCTGTTTCCATTGCTGACCAGTAATAACCCAATTGTAGAATCTTCTTGGCTAGCATAAGCCCATTCATGTGTGGGTCGCACTCTCCTCCATGGATGTCTTCAATGATAGCTGATGCTTTGGACTTGTCTAAGCACCTTAACAAGACATGATGTATGGATTTCTTATATAAGGAACCTCTATGTAAGATAAAGTGTGTGGCCAATCTTCGAAGGGTACATTGACCATTCTTGGAGGCCATAGAAGGGAAAGTCTGATCTTCAAGGTACTCTTGATATCGAAGAACCAAGGTTCTCTGTTTGGATCTGTTGCTATAATCTGGAGACAATGGGATGGTTTTGATCTCTGCTTGGTCTCAATAGGCTTCATTAAAGAATCTTAAGGGCATGTTGATCATAGAGGAAAGTGTAGCTAAGGCATCTACAAACTGATTTTTGTTCCTGGCCACAAAATTGAAACTCAAGTATTCAAAATTTCTGGATAGGACTTGAAGACAATCATGATAGTCCAAGAACTTCTCGTCGCTGATGAACCATTCTCCTATGGCTTAGAAGATGACCAGAGCTGAATTGCCAAAGACTTCCAGTTCTATGATGCCCAAGTCAATAATAGCTTTCAAACTGACAACACAAGCTTCATATTCAGTAATGTTGTTGGTGCATGGATAGTCTAGACGGACTGCGATAGGAATGAGGGCATTTGTAGGAGATATAAGGGCAGCTTGGACACCATTTTCTCTCTGGTTGACTGCTCCATTAAATCACATCCTCCATTGTATCAGGTTGGTCTATTATACTTCAATATACAATATTTGCTCATTTGGGAAGTCAAGATTGGTGGATAAAGGTCCATCGATTGGGCCGTCGGCCAAGAAATCCGCAATGGCTTATCCCTTGATTGTTTTCTGTGGAATGAAAGATATGTCAAATTCAGACAACATCATGACCCATCGGGTTGTTCTTCCTATTGTGCTGGTTTCTCAAAAAGATATTTGATGGGATCCATTTGAGAAATTAAAAAGACTTTGTATGATAGAAAGTAATGCCTCAATCTCTTTGTTGCATATACCAAAGCGAGACAAGTCTTCTCAAGAGGGGTATATCTGGTTTCATAATCAATAAACCGCTTGCATAGGTAGTAGATGGCTTGTTCTTTCTTTCTTGATCTATCGTGTTTTCTGAGAATGCAACCCATAGAGTTGTCATGCACTATCAAATATAGAATCAATGGACAGTCTGGCTCTGGTGAAACTAGCACTGGCGGACTCAACAAATAATTCTTGATTTTCTTGAATACAAGCTGGTAGTCGCTATTCCATTCAATAGGAGAATTCTTCCTCAAAAGCTTGAAAATGGGCTCACAGATAGGAGTTAATTGGGTAATGAATCTGCTTATGTACTAGATGTATCCTAGAAAACTGTGCACTTCCATTTTAGTGTGAGGAATTGGCATTCCAATGATGGTCTTTGCCTTGATAGGATCCACTTCTATACCTCTTTGGCAGATATGAAGCCTAATAACTTCCCTTGTGAAGCCCCGAAGACACACTTGTTTGGGTTCAACCTTAACTTGAACTGCCTTAGCTTAGTGAACAACTTCCACAAGTGCCTTAGGTGATCATGATGATGATGGGATTTGATGATCATGTAATCGACATAGACCTCAATTTACTTATGTATCATGTCATGGAATAGGGCTGTCATAGCCCTTTGATATGTTGCTCCCACATTTTTTTAAGCCGAAGGGCATGACTTTGTAGCAGAAGATGCCCTAAGGCGTGGTGAATGTTGTCTTCTCTCTGTCCTCAACTGCCATTTTAATTTGGTTATACCCGGAGTAACCATCCATGAAGGACACCATCTTGTGATTGGTCGTACTATCAATTAGAACATCAATATGAAGCAAAGGGAAATCGTCTTTGGGATTGACTCTCTTTAGGTATCTGTGGTCAATACACATGCATACCTTTCCATCCTTTCGGGGACAGGGATGATGTTTGCCAACCATTGGGGGTATGAAACAGAGAGGAGAAAACTTGTATCAAGTTATTTTTTGATTTCTTCTTTAAGTTTAAGTTACCATTCAGGTCGAAGACGCCTAGGTTTTTGCTTGATGGGATGTATGGATGGATTAGTAGGAAGTTGGTGAACAACAAGGTCTATATCAAGACCGGGCATGTCCTCATAGGTCCATGCAAATATGTCAATGAATTCTCGGAGTAAACATACAAGAGCATGTCCTAGTTCTAAAGTACTGGGGTTCGCGATTTTTACCATTTTAGGGGAGGATTTAGGCCCAAGATTTATCTCTTGCTAGTCGTCCACTATGGGGAGATTTCTATTTTCTTGCCGTTCAAAGGCATTAATGACCTCTTGCGGCATTAATTCTTTATCATCACAATTGTACTCTTCTTGAGTGGTTTTTGAAAGGAAAGAATTTAGTAAAATATATAAAAAGGGGGTTATTCCCAAAAATGGAAGCAACTGGTCATAGAATTGCTTCCAAGATGCTTACGTATCTGACATTTTTACATTAATTTTAATGTGAAAGAAAGTGGTCAGTTAGGATCAAGTTGTACGTAGTTCTTGGTCTTCAGGGATGACAGTCTTTTTTGTTGTTTTTTTTAAAGCAACTGAGCCTAAAGTGACTTCTCAGGTTGCCTATATACTTAACTTTTTAAGCATAAATGATTTTGAAAACATTGGTCTGTCAAGATCAAGCCGCACATAGTTCTTTAATTACAAGGGAAAACAGATATAAAAGTAAAGATTTTTTTAAAAAGTAAAGATTTTTTTTAAAATTAACTGAACTTGAAGTTGTGTCTCGGGTTGCCTATGTACCCTTTAAATTTGCATTGGTTGAATGCTTTGACATTTGAGTTGGTAGGGATTAAGTCTTACGTAGTTCTCATCACAAGGTGAAAAAGAAAATGAAAACAACCACAGAAAGAGTGACGATTGCATGCTATGCCGCTGATCTTCAGTAACCAACCTAGTTTCAAGCTTGGGTCCTCTTCCATTGGCCTGAGATACTCTTTGATGTCGGTCACCTTCCATCTTCTTGCTAGTTGACCTATGTGAGGTTGATCTCATTTAGGTCCAACTCTCAATTTGAAATTAACCGTTAAAGTGTCTCCTTGACATCACATGGCAAGGAGAGCAAACTTAGGGAGATCACATTGTCCTCATTATTTTCTGAGGTGGCAGGAGTATAACTCTCGCCAATCTAAGGGATAAATGACAAACTGCTAAAAGAAGGAATGTGTTGACACACACTTGAATGTAGTGGAGGTGGGAAGGATATCTTGACTTGGCCTGGGTTGATTGCTGACTCAAAAGTTTCTAGAGGAGGGATAAACAAATGAGTTATGTTATAGGAGTTTTCTGGACTAGCTTCTAGGGAGACCAATGGGGGGATGAGGCATTGGGTTTCTTTAGGCTTGGGGTCATCCACATATTCAAGAGTTATGGTGGTCTTTTCATGGACTTTGAAACTGACCCTCTTCTGCTTCTTACCCCACTATTTCAGTTTTGGCTTGAACTTGAGACCAGTCTGTGAGTGCTTGCAGATTACTTTAACCGACTCTTTTCTACCCTAGAGGTATTTTCCCAACCCTTTCTCAAGGTTAAACCTTATCTTAGCCATCATCTTGAATTTTGGGGGGAGAACCTCCACTTTCTTCTTTTTCTCTATAGCCTCTTCTTTGTTATAGACCATCTCAAACTGATAAGACATGTAGGTCTTTGGTGTATGGAGATTTTGTACTTATAAAACTCTTTGGCCGGCTGTGGTTAGGACATCTCTATCTGGTAGAGTTATCACCTCATCCCCCATAATAAATTTGACTTTTTGGTGGAGGGAAGAAGGGATAACTCTGGCCTGATGAATCCAAGGCCTACCTAGTAAAAAGCAGACACTGAACATTCTCCCTTCCAAAATAAGGAGTATGTCGATCTCACCTTGACTGTGGCTCACTATATTATCAAAAGCCCTGATGTCGCACGAGTTTGATTGGAGGTTCTGAATGGGGATTGCTAGTGAATCCAATTTGCTGATAGTATAGATATTGAGTGCAGACCCATTGTCCACTAAGATTAGTGTCATGCACATGTCTTGATAATATGCTGATACATACAAAGCCTTGTTATGTGTGTCCCCTCTTGGGATTTCTTCCTCAGCAAAGGTTATCACTCAAGGCACAACCACTCTTCCGACCATGTTCTCTAGTTGGTCGGGAGTGATCGAAGCATCCACAAAGGTTCTCCTAAAAATGTTTAAGAAACTATCCTTGCGGGGAGCAGATGTGACCAACAATCCCAAGATTGAGATGTTGGCTTGGGTCTTGGCTAGCTGACCTACCAAGAATAAGTGGGACTTATGAATTGTTGCTTCAAAAACTTCATTTTCTTTCTTTTCTTCATTCTCTCTGACCCTTTTCTGTTCCACTATTTCTTGTCCCTATTCTTGTTTTTTTTCTCTCTCTAATTCTAACCCTACCTTTTCCTTCCCTTAGGCAGAATCTTGGCATAGATTTATAATGGATGGTTTCATGATTCTACCTGACTTGGTAATGAGACCAATGAGGTGTGCAACCTCGTTTGCTGATAGACCCGGGTGAGACTCAGCTACTTCCTCACCATAGTGATAAAGGACTTTGTGGTATTCATGTAGTTTAGTGGCTGGTGGGGGAATGTTTACAACATGGGGTACAATTATGGATGGTGGCGGATATGACATTGAAGGGGGAAAGGTGTAAATGGCAGGTGGAAAGGGTTCAAGAGGTGGAGGAGGAATGTAGTAGGTTTCTGTATATGTCTCGGCCATTATAGGAGCCGCAAGCTCATCATCTGGTGGGAGTAGTGATAGGGGCTCTTCTTCTAGGATGTTTCACAGGGCTAAGATTTCATTAGTGGTGAGGTTTGTAGGGTCAACAGAGGTTAGATAAAGTACATGGTCATCTTTGGGTAGGATTATCATGGGTTTAGCTTCACTGATTTTGGTGATGAAGCTTGTCGGGTTGAACTTTAGCCTCCTTACTACTATCAATTGGTCCCCTTGTATGGTGGGTGTGATGGGAGTGGGTTTTGGAGGATGCTGGAGTTGGGTGGATTATTGGATGGGGGACTAAAAGATACTTTCACCTCCTTAATGAGGTCTTGGATATAATGCTTTAGGATGAAGCACTTAACTATGGGATGACCAAGTGCTTGATGGAATGGGCAATGTTTGGTTGCATCATACCTGAAGGGTAATGGGTTAGGAGGGGGTCTTACCTCAAGGAGTTGTAAGAACCTTTTGCTCACAAGATAGTCCATGATGTACTTATATGAGTACGGAAGTGGGGTGAATCTTCTTTTCTTCCTATCCTTAAAGGGGATAGACATGAATCTTGGCTATGGCCTTGATTGTGTTTTTGAAGGCAGTCATGCCATAGTTGGAAAACTTACAGATTGCTGGTGGTTGAAGCCACTACTTTGTGCGGGTTAGGGAATCTCAATAGTCTACACAATATTGCTCTCAGGGTGAGTTACTGTGACTTTTCTAAGGACTGTCCGGCTTGCTATAAGGAGAACCGTGCCTGCTACTATGACCAGGCCTACTTTAATGGCTAGTTGGATGTAAGTGACCTTATCAATGGCCTCTACAAAGTGGTTTGTGGAGGCTGTAAGAAGCATCAACTGATATGTCGGCCCTAGGGTCTTCAAGAAGGTAGATATCATATCTTCTTCTGACATTGGGTGCTTTAGATTCGAAGTTCTTTGCCTCCAATGGTAGGCATAGTATCTGATACCCTCATTGTCATAGGGGAGCATCCCCTCAATCTCATCTCGGGTGAGTAGCATTTTGAGGTTGAATAAAAAATAATTAATGAAGGCCTTGGTCAAAGTCCTCCATGTGCCCACATCCCTCTTGTCTTGTCCCACGAACCACTGGGCCGCATCTTTCTCCAAGCTTCTCGGAAACATTTGTACTGGAACTTGGTTATCTCATCCCCACTGAAAAATGGCGTTGCAATACATCCTCAAGTGCATCTTGGGCCAACCGGTGACATCATACTTTTCCATGTCAGGCATTTGGAAATTGCCAGGTAGGTCGCCACCTGGATACAAGCATAGGTCCTCAAAGTCCATGTTTAATGGGAACTGTCCCCCTTTTAGAAGTTCAATCTTGCTAGCCTGGTCTCAGTGTCATTAGGTTGTGAGGAGAAAAACACTCCCTACCCTTTCCTACTCTGAAGCGTTAGCCCATAGTACTCATCCACATCTATTGTGGACTAGTGTAGTCCATGAATATCGGTAGTTGTGCAGCTTGGAGTAGTGGTGAAAACTGGTGAATGTTCTAAAGACTAAGCAAAGTTGGAGTTCTAGAATAACAAGGACTCAAGAGAGGGGTTTGGACCTTGTGAATGATTCACCGGCCCTCCGAAGTGGATGAGGTAATCATGGATCACATTTTCAAATGCTATGGAAGTATGAGGTTGTGTGGAAGGGATGGATGTTTCAGTTTGTGTTAGCGGGGGAATTTTGAAGAAGAGGTGGAAGATGCTCCATGTTTGGACATGAAGGTTTCCAATAACTTCTCCAACTCAGCCTTTTGCCATGCTGTCTACTAATCACAAGGATCAACCTGAGAGTGGGGAGTTCTAGTTGAACTCATAAGAGTAGTAGAAGATGGAACGCCAGTTGTTGATGGAATAGTTCCCGCCATTGTGTTCTGTGCCTTCTTCTTTTCTACAGCCTAGTTTTAGGAGGCGCTATCTTATCTATTTAAAGTTAGCACGAACATTATTGTATTTGAGAGATTGAATTATAATTTGCTTATTTATTTAAGCCAAAAATATTTAGACAAATGCTAGATGATACAAATGAATTCATGTCCAATTGCCGAGTCACAATTTTTGATAGAAAATGAAATTTCTTTTATTATATATATCGGAAAATGGTTACAAGCATAGGTACATCAACCTTCAAAACAAAACAGAAAATGATGCATAAGATTTATAGTCCTAGGACTTTGGGAGGTGGTGGTGGGGCCTCCACTGGTTCATAACATAAGGAAAAGACTTGATTACGCAGATTCTAAACCCAATTGAATTTCCACTGTGCTTGTAAGAAGGCTATAGTGTTGCTACGTTGGAGTTCAGCGTCGAGATCAGTATGGGAGGCCCTAACATCATTGAGTTCACCTCTCAATGTGTTGACAAGCTCGATCAAGGTGATGTTTGCTTCATAATGGTTATCTCTCGAGATCTTGGCCTAAACACGAATAGTAGACTCATCTTCGAGGGATAAGAGGGCAGTCTCGAGAGATGAGTGAGTGGTCTCTCTCATCTCTCGAGATGCATGGGTGGACTCAAGAGATGCACAAGCTGTTTTAAGGGTTGTCCGAGTCTGGTGATGTTAAGCCTGCTCATTTGCAGGATCACGAAGAGCTTGCTCTAGCCTTAAATCAGTCTGAGATAGTCCACCTTGTGAAGTGGAAGACACATCTAATCAGATCTTCTTGTCCCGATGATCAATGGCTGGTGTAACCAATGGTGCTGATGTGAGGTTGTGAATCCACAACTCATAAGGAAGTGACACTTCGGGTGTCCTGGAAGACACTAGAGGTAGGTGCCAAGTGACACGAATATGAGAACATTCCCAAAGATCAACCAGTTGAGACCAGGTCTATGGAGGTGTTTTGTAATCAAGCTTGTGAACATTCTCATAGGCCATGGTAAAGTTGAACAAATCTTGACGAATTGTGAATTGGCAAAGCACTCGGGCTGGTACATAGGGTGTACTCTAATGCAGCCCTGTGAGAATCATGTAAGTTCGAGTTCCTGAGAACAAATGTGGATAATAAGCCTTATACCACTTGGCTTGCCCAGTGATATGTTCGGGAAGCAAACCGGCAAAGAGTCCTTGATAATATGTCATCGTCGTTTTCCCTAAAGGAGCTTGGAAGGGATTGATTTTATGAGGAATAGGAGAAGGTAGTGAAGAGATATGTTCACGAAGCCAAGTTTGCAAGAAAGCCGGGCAACCATATAATTGACCAGTATGCTGCCGAGCATAATGAGATAGGCCAGATATGGTGTCTACAATGATCATAGGGGCTAGAGTTTCCCCTCAGAGAGTTGTCCTAGAACACTGCACAAAACTTTGTCAATATGATGCTGACTACGGGATAGAAGAAGCTGTCCTAGAACTATCAAATTGAAGGCATTGAACTTGGCTAGGTCTAAAAAATCCCCAACCTTCTTCTAGCCTTGGTCTAACAATAGTTCAAAGGGGTAGTACAAGAAATCCCCTGAAGTTTCCTTCGGTAGGATAACCTTTGAGACATTGAGTGCGGATTGAAAGTCTTTGAAATAACTGCTCTTATGGGCGGGGAAAATTGCCTTCGTATGATTTTCATCATGACTCCCAAAGATGATTGGCTTTAACGGTTTTAGACTCAAGAAGGATTCCAATTCCTCAATCGTTGGGGTCAATTCGAGTTTCTTGGAACAAAAGACCATAGCAGAGGGGTACTAAAAAGACACAACTGCTTCTAGAAAAGGCTAATTGAGATAGATGCGGGCTAATGACAACGTGACCTTGAGGTGGCTTGGGTCTGCCCAAATTGCTTGTTTTTTCGGTGGAAGTGAAACAAGCGTATATGTGAATTTGATAAAACTGGTGGTGAATAATTCCGAGAAAATAGGTGTAGAGTCCATTCCTATGGAAGAATCATGAGACAAAATATTAATGATTTAAAATTATGGGGAAGAAATGGCATTTTGAAAGATTTATATTAGTATGCCTGATCTTTGCCTACATGCCTGAACTTTAATTTAATTAAATTCAGGTGTACAACATGTTCAGGCGTACTTTATAATTGCGGCTTATTAAAAGTCACAGGAGCCCCATTTTGGTCATTAAGTTTTTGAACATTGGGCCTGTACCATTGTGAGGTAAAACACTTGGAGAACC
>JAOXJP010055749.1:0-15843 GCA_025762735.1 Platanus orientalis | reverse complement strand
CTGCCTTACAGGTGGCAGGACACAATTGGAGGGAAAAAGTAAATCACAATTTTTGAAAAATGATTTTCACTTTTTCCTGCCAATCGTCTCCTGCCACCTATTAGACAGGACCTTAACAGGTCCTAAGGCGGTAGGAGAGAATCCTTGTCAAACCTCCGATTATTACTCAAACTTTGCTCGACCAAAAAAATAGGTGCATACGCCTTCCCTTTCCTTTCCACACTCCCGTAAATTACACTCTTAATGCAGGATTTTGCACACTCAAAAACCTAAGTTTTTTAAAATAAAAAAACAAAACAGACCATAAGAAATGCTCTACATGATCGTTGGGGTGGACTCATTGAAAGGGAAAACTGACCTCTCCCTTCCAAGGGTGATGTTTCGGTTGATTAAATATCATACCACTTGTTCAAGAAACTCTGCACAAAATGGAAGGATTGAGGAAACCTACCGTTCCAGGAGCCACAAGGGTGGCCACATCAGTGTCAGAAGTGATTTACACTTGCCCCCAAAAAGTGAAAATCACTTTTGGCGTGAGGTTAGGGGTCGGTGTATAAAATATAAAATCCTCACCGTAGACACAGAGAGATCTTGTTTTGAATGCCTTCTGAGGGTAAATTAGTACAGACACATGTGTTTATATTATTTATTTACTATAACACCCTCTTGTTAGGCGTTGTGCCTGCAATGATGGTACTACCATGATATCTCTCCATTCATATTGGAGAAGATTTAGAAGCCATCAGAGAAGGAATTTGATAAAAGGAAAAAAGAACAGTTCGTTTTATAAAGCGGGTCTCTTGTAGCCCTTTTATTGTAGTTAGACTAGCACCAGGGCACCACGTGACACGTGGGAAAAAATGTGAAAAACACCCAAACATTGATTCACGTATACTCAAGATCCAATGTAGCCACCTTATCACCAAATAAAAAAAATATAAAAATTAAAAATAAAGAACCCTATGTAGTGGGGAGTCTAGGGATCCAAAGGGTAACATTAGCAAAAAAAAAGGCAATTGAATCCAATTTTAACTTTATTATCTTTTCTTGGATATGATCTTGTTGAACAATGTGCGACGCACACCACACATGGACATAGTGATGTAATTTTGAGTTAGGTGCCTCTTTTTGAGCACCTACATTCTGATTTCAGCATATTTTTTAATTCCTTTTTACACAGCACGTGTCAGCCCCGTGGCTTGGTCACACCAATATTGGTCAGAAAGGTTTTTCTTCCACTTTTTTTTCCACTATGTATCATTCTTTAGTCCCCGCTACATGGCTGCAACATGTGTTATTACTAATAAGATCCGAGTTGCATGGTTGTTTAAGGGTAGTATTTTCATCGTGTATAAATTTAAGACTCTAATTTTTTAGTCTAAATGGAGAACCCACGTGATCCTCTCCAGATTATTAAAGTTCAGTTAGCGTGTACCAAATTTCAGTGGTTGACAAATGACGAAAAAAAGTTAAACAAAACTGAAAGGCACAGTTCATTTTGTTGGTTTTATTGGATACGTGTTGACAACTGAAATTTGTTGAATGTTAATTAAATCCTAAAAATTTGGAGAGGATAATAACTCATATCATAATATATGTGTTGAAAAGTGTGTTGAATTCACATGTAAGAGGGTCACATGCTTTTCATGAGCACATCGCTCATAAAACCCAAACTTCTCACCATAGAACAAATCCCAACTGTTCAAATTTGCTAAACATCTTACACGTATGTGACTCATTTGTCTATGCCACAAATTGGTATCAGAGTTGAAGGTTAGAGTTGTGGATTGATGATTTTTTTTATTTAGGGACTTTGTGATGACAGTTACAATGTTCGAGGTTGAGAAGTTCGACGGAAAAAACAGTTTTGGTTTATGACAAGTTAAAGTTAGAGACTTGTTGATTCAACATGATTTGTACAAAAACACCTAAGGGAAAGCCTATTAGGATTTCAGAAAGTGGCTGAAGAATTATGACTTGAAAGTTAGGAGTGCGATCCATTTATACCCTGTAGATGAGCTATTGTACAATATTCTGAATGAAGATTCTGCAACAAAGTTTTGTTTAAAGTTTGAAAGTCTTTATATGATAAAATCTTTTACGAATCGTCTCTACCTCAAGCATAAATTTTATACCCTTTTCTAAACATCTTAATGAGTTTAACAAGATTATTAGTCAGTTAACAAGTATTGGATCAAAGTTTGAGGTAAAAGAAAAGTCATAATCCTTTTGTTTTTACTTCCTTCATCATATGAGCATCTCGTGAAAACTCTGCTTAATGAGAAGGATTCTATTGATTTAGAAGAGGTTATAGTTAGCTATTCTTTTAAACGAGATGAAAATAAAAGGCTCCATTGGCAAGGTTAAGGTTGAGGGTCTCGTTACTCATGTGAAGACAAAGGGAAAGAGATTTGATAGATCCCAAGAAGATTTAGTTTGTTATCATTGTCATAAGAAATGAAACATTAAGTCTAATTGTCTTAAGCTCCAAGAAAATAAGGGGAAAGTTAAATCCTCAAATGTAGTTCGCATTGAGGAGAAAGATTTAGATGCTAACATGGTTTTGTTTGTCCCCATTGGGAATGAAGGTTTTTAGAATATGTGGGTTCTCGAATTGGATTATCTCTATCATATGTGTCTTAAAATGGATGTGTTTTCTACCTTCAAGTCCATTGAAGGTGAAGTTATCTTGATGGGTAATGGTACACCATGCAAGATTTTGAGAATTGGTACAATAAAAATCAAGATGTATGATGAAGTTTTAAGAACATTGATAAATGTTCAACATGTTTTTAATTTGAAGAGGAAACTTATTTCTTTGGGTGAATTGAACTCTAAAGGATGTTTAATCATTCATTCATTGATTTATAACTAGTGTTTCCTTTAAGAAGAAGAAAAAATACTTATTTGAACTAGATTGGTCAATACGTGTGTCAAGAAATTATCAGCAAAGTAATGCCAGAGGAACACATGTTTCTCTACTATTACTAAAACTTCAATGGAACAGGGTCCATAGTTGCATACTCTTTCCAATGGTGATGTTTTGGTTGATGATCATGGCACTTACTCAGGAAAATCTGCCGAAGCTCATGGTGATTTGATATCCTTCTATAGGTCCAAGGGTCCTATCACAGCCACAAATGTTGGTGTGGTAGAAATTTGAAATTCAAACATCGAAGGTGAAAAATTACCTACATTTGTGGCTGTGATAGAACTGTTCAGATTGTAGAGGGATTTCAAATTATAGACAATTTTCTCTCCTCTAGAAGTGCCTCAGAAGACTGATGGGGGTTGGAATCATTTCTAGTTTGATTCAGCAACACCTGCCCACGCTGGGACACAGTGCCTCCCAAAGAGTACACTAAAAAATACACACGTGTTATATCGTTTATTTATGTAATACCTTCTTTGTCAGGCATTATCCCTGCACTGATTATCAAAGGGGTCAACGAGCCGGGTTGTGCCCATCAGCTCATCTTGGGCTTATCCATTGAAGGCCCAGTTCATGTTCCTGATGAACCTGAGTTGCCGAGCTCAGTCTCGACTCGGCTCAGCTCACCAAAAAGAAAAAAAAAAGGTCCAACAGTCTAATTGCTCATTAGCCCAATTAATTTTGTTTGAAGCTCGGCTCAGGCTCACTTAATCAAGCCTCAGACTCGGCTCATTAACAACCCTACTGTTTGATAGATGCCAACACATTATCTCTCCATTCAAATAAGAAATAATTTAAAAAAACTGTAATGTTTGCAGATTTGTCTCTCCCTAATGTCCCCACACCACAGATGAATTAGTGATGTGTTTTTGCATTTGGTGTCTCTTTTAAGGTGCTTACTTTTTTTTTACGGTTTTAACCCATACACCTTATTAGGTTTTTTTTTTTTTTTTTTTTTTTCATTATTAAGTTTTAACCTTATACACCCAACCTTTGTGTGCCAGATAAATTTGGGAAAACAACATTTATTCCCTTTTAAGGGTCATAGGAGAAGGAATTTAGTAAAAGACAAAAGATTAGTTCTGCTCTGTCTGGTGCACTCAAGGTCCTGTGTTGTTACCATGTAGTGGGAACCACACGGTGATAAAGTCAGGGCAATAATATCAATTTTTGGCCCCCTTGATCATATCATGTTTGTTAAAGTTATGTTAGAGTTTTGCTATATCTAGTGTGACGCGAGGTGAAAAATGAGATTCCATGAAACCCAAACTAAACTTGGGAGGACCACCAGGCCCAAATTTTTTGCTGTTCAACTGAACCCAAATTTGACTTTATTACCTTTATTTTTGCCACACATCACTCTATGGTCCTAGCTGCGTGGTCACAATGTGTGCCCTGCAGCTGCATAAGATCCTGAGTTGTGCGATTGTTCAAGCGTATTGTTGTCATCGTGTATAAAACATTTAGTGAGTTCTAAGGTTTTAAGGAGTTCACATCATACAGGTCGTTATCCATTGTGTATTTACCTTAATAGGTTTTTTCAATTCATATGTATTGACTCAAACACCCTTTGTCAGGTCACATGTCACGCACTGATTGGTAGTAGATTGATATTTGTCCATTCAGACTGGCAGATAATGGATCGGCCGACTCCCCAAGATTTGGTACACCTCCTTAAAGTTTTCCTAACATCTCTTCATGCAGGGGGACACATTATGTTAATAAGTGATTTACATCTGCCCTCAAAAAGTGTAAATCACTTTTTGACCTTATGTATCCTCCAAAATGATATTAAGGGCGCTTTAAGGGGTGCACTTGAAATTTTTGAAATACATGTAATCCAAAGATCCTAGAGGGAGGTGAATAGTATCCCTATATTTATTTTAAAATTTTTGAATACTGATTAAATTATCTTTTTGTTTACTTAAGTTTAACTAAAAATACAGCGAAAAATAGACAAGTAAACCAAATAATTTTTTTTAACTTATTTAAGTCACAATACAAATAATGTCTTAAATAAATTATCAAGCAAATACTTGCGTACCTAAGGATGCAAATGAGTTGGATTTGATGTAGATATTAGTATATCCAAATTTGGCTCATTTATAATTGGATATTTTTTAAACGAATGAATATTTAATCGAATTGGATACATATAAGTTCATATTCGTATCCATTAAGTTAGTCAAATATTGGATACGAATACAGATATATCCAAGTAAACAAAATCATCAAGTTAGGTTAACATATTTATATCCGTTAAGTTAGGATTAATGTTAAAAGTAATGTGACATAACCTACAATAATATTTAAAAAGTAAAATAACTTATAGTATTATAATATGACATTTAATTTAAATCAGTCCTTATATATATATATATATATAAACGAATACAAATATTTAGTCAAAATGGATGTATATATATTTGTATTTGGTTCATTTATAATTGGATATTTTTTAAACGAACATATATTTAATCAAAATGAATACATGTATATTCGTATTTGCTTTAAATGAATACAAAAATGAACTGGATTCGGATAATAATCGGATATTTGCATCCTTATGTGTATCACAAGACTCTGTCATTGTGTATAGTTTCCTATACCAAAGTGGGAGTAAGGTAACTAATTCCACTTTGAAGTTTTCTTGAAATAATAAATAATAAAGTAAAGCATGAAAGAAGTCACACCAAATAATCCACAACACCAAGATTTATAATGGTTTGGTACTTTGGACTTATGTTTACTTTCAATGGTTAATTAATTCTGAATAATACTTTGGACTTTTACATGTAAAATTAACAAAATCTTTATTTATTTACAAGTTCTAGAGAATCTACTCCTTTGTAAATATGTTCTTAGTTACTTCACTAGGCACGTTCCGTCTAGTGACTCTGATGGACTATGTTTCACTTGATTCTACCAAGTGTGATGACTCTGGTGAAGGTTGTGAATATGTTGTTGAAATAAAAAACTTCTTTCTTCAGGTTGCCTTTTGTGTATGCTAATTTGATTATGTAAAACTCACTTTTTTGCTTCTAAAGAATGTAACTAAAATGTTTAAGAAACTCTCTCAAGACCTTGAATTTATTTAACTATAGTGGAAACCTCTCAAGGTCATAGATCAAGCAAATTTACTTTATAGGTTTTTTGCCTCTTTTCACAAATATTTGACTATGTATTCATGCAGAGGTGTTGTCTATGTTTTTGGCGTTTAATAGCCTTTTAACAAAGTGTAAAGAAAGATTAAAAAAAAAAAAAAAAAGTTCACAACGGATCTTTTAAAACAGTTAAAAAAAAAAAAAAAAAAAGGTTTTTATGAGTAATTTCCATAAGTAAAAAATGCTCAAATCGTGCCTAGGACTGGTCTTGATTTTTTGGGATCGGTCTTGGAGCACCTACACTTGGGACCAGTCTTAGAGGCCTAAACCGGTCCTGAAAATTCTAGGACTGGTCCCTAGGTTCAGAAGCCCATTTTTTTTCATTTCCCTCTTTTTCCTTTCTCTTAGGTCATTCCCCTTGGGTTTTGGTTAATATGTATTAAATACATTTATTTAAGTGTGTTTTGGCTCTACAATTCATCTCATGCCTAACTTACCAACTTATTTTATTTTATTTTTAAATTTTAGGAGTCGGTTTTCTAAGGATAAGTTGTTTTTGAGACTTGAGATTCTTCAACAATACTTGAGTTTTTTTTATTTAATCATTCTAGTTTCATATCTATCTTTTTGGTGCTTTCCCATACTCTATTTTTGAACTTACTATAATATACAATATATGCATATAATCCTATTATATGATCACTACATATGTGCACTTTGTTTTGGAATGGACATTGACAATATAAAATACCTAACAGTACCAAATTCTAGATGCAACCGACCAGGTTCGAATTATGGCTGTCTGAATAGAGAGATACAAATATCTGTACATTCACACTGGGATGATTCGAACCCCAACCGAGCTACCAGAACCACTGTTGCTTGTGGTGTCAAATCAGACATAGCACAGAGCACAAAACTTTCCAGTCGTATATGTCAAACTATAAAAAAATCCAGGTGCACACTAATCCTAGTATCAAGACAACTCTCTAGGATAAATTACAAATGATTCCCATTGCGTTCTATAATTTTCTGCACTCCTTTTCCTTTTACTCCTGAATGATATTCTTTTATCTCTCTAACCAGATTTTTTTTGGTAAATGTATCTCTCTAACCAGATGGATGACCGAAACCTGTTAGTGCTCAAAGCATCCTTCCCTCGCTTTATAAATATAAGCTTCTCAACCTTCTTCTTGTTGTTGTTGTTAGTGGAACCAACTCTAAGTGCAGACTCGCGATTCGAAGCTTGCATTCCTGGAAACTGCGGTAAAGGCCAAAACATAAGCTACCCCTTTTGGATCCCTGGTCACCAACAATCGCATTGTGGCTTACCGGGCTTTCAGCTGTCCTGCAAGAATGGCGATCCAATCCTCAATATGTCTACTACTAACCATATCATCTACAACATTTCTTACGAAACCAAGTCTCTTCGGGTGGTTAACGCCGGAGCGTTGGACAAAACCTGCTCATCTCGCATCCAGAATGTCACCCTCGATCGCACTCCCTTCAGCTATGGCCCCGCCCATGCAAATCTCTTGCTCTTCTTCAATTGCAAAACCCCACTTCCAGACTCATATATACCCCATAAGATTAACTGCACTCCCAATGATACCACCCTTCATTCGTTGGCGTTATTAGAAGACGATCCATTGTTGAATTTTAGGAGCCTTCCAGGAAAATGCAAAACGTCAGTAATGGTACCAGTAGATAAGAATGGAAATGCAAGTAATGAGACTAGAATGCAGAGGAAGCCCAATTGGGAGTTATTGAAAGAGGGGTTTGTTTTGACATGGAATGCTAGTGATTGCAGCATCTGCCAAGGAAGCGGTGGGCGTTGTGGTTATAATTGGACAACTCACAATTTCGTTTGTTTATGCCCTGATCGTCCACACTTCAGGCGTTGCCGTCATGGTATGTCTCCATTTCTCATCTTCAATTCCTTCTCTTTTATGTTGTTTTGATTGGTTTCCCTTTACTTTAATAAAAGGGTTGGAAGAGCAGAGAGAAGGTGGCTGCTTCTGTTCCCTGCTTTACCAAGCGATCTAAAGTGTAACCATAGATTCCGATTTCGACTCATATTCCATCAGTTCGGTATGCTGCAGCAATCTTTAGATGAAAGTCATATTTTGATATGATCGCGTCACGGCTTATTTTTTCAGATTGTGATCCTAAGAACCCACACTTGCAGTGAGGGTAATTTCGTATTTTAAAATATAAAACACGAAACAAGATCCTTTTCTTCCTCCTCTCCTCCTTTTTCTGCTACTTTCTCCCGTCTCCCACTCTTCTGGTTGGGCCTTCTCGAGTAAACAAACGACTAGTACAATCTAACAAGTTGGTTCTTAAAATTGTGATACTATGATTTGATCTAGGGATTGTACTCTTAAGATCATGAGATCACTTCCTGAAGACCGCTCAAGTAACTTTGAACTATAATATGTTAGAGAAAAACTAATTTGATGATTATTTTGCAGGGTCAGGGTCCATATCCAAATTTTTATTGAAGACTGCAATAGGTAAAGTAATTTCAAATCTAATTTTTATATCAATATATAATTTAAAAAAAAAAATTCAGTTGATATCCTTAGCTTTATCTTTCTCTCTTCATTTGTATAGTTACTGATACATTATCATTGTTCCTACCATACATGACCTTAATTAACACCTCTTTTTTTTTTTTTTTTTCTTTTTCATACAGCTATATCAGCTTTTGGATTTTTTGTTATCGTGGGGATAACACTACTATTGGGTTACCTGATAAACAAATTCTCAACAAATAACCCAATGGCATTTTGGAAGAGAAGAACAAATAATGCACAAAATTTGGAGGCTTCTCTTAACAATTATGGATCCATGGTTCCAAAAAGATATAAATATTTAGATATCAAGAAAATGACCAACTCATTCAAGGATAAATTGGGCCAAGGTGGTTGCGGTGGCGTATTCAAAGGGAAGCTACATGATGGTTGTTCGGTAGCTGTGAAGGTCTTGAGAGAATCAAAAGGTAAGGGAGAAGAATTCATTAATGAGATTGTAAGCATTAGTAGGACTTCCCATGTTAATATTGTTAGACTTTTAGGTTTTTGTTTCGATGGGCCTAAAAGAGATCTTGTCTATGAGTTCATGCCCAATGGTTCTCTAGAAAAGTTCATTTATGGTGAGAAACTATTGAAAGCACTCCCTGACCTTGGATGGGAAAGATTATATCAAATTGCAGTTGGTATTGCTCGGGGGCTAGAATATTTACACCGTGGCTGTAACACAAGAATTTTGCATTTTAACATAAAACCCCATAACATTCTTCTAGACCAGGATTTCTAAGATCTGTGACTTTGGACTTGCTAAACTATGTTCGGGAAAAGAGAGTATCATATCAATGGCAGATGCTAGAGGGACTATAGGGTATATTGCACCATAAGTGTATTCTAGAAACTTTGGTGGAGTCTCACACAAGTCAGATGTCTACAGCTATGGGATGATGATTCTAGAAATGGTTGGGGGACGAAAGAACATTGATGGTGGAGTTCCCACCGAAATATATTTTCCACATTGGATCTTTAAGCGCCTTGGGCTAGATGAAGATTTAGGACTACATGGGTTAATGACAAAAGAGGAAGAAGAAATTGCTAGGAAGATGATTTTAGTGGGTTTGTGGTGTATACAAACAGATCAATCACATCAGCCATCAATGAGTAAGGTAGTGGACATGTTGGAAGGATGCCTTGAATCCTTGCAAATTCCTCCCAAGCCTTTTTTATCTTCTCCTCCAAGATCATCATTAGGTTCTTATACTGCATTGATGTCAAGTACAATGTAATACATTTTTCCAATAGTGCAATTGTAACTATATTCATGTATGGGATTATAAATAAATTCATTTTACTAAAGTAGTAGGACACATTATGATGTAAATGTAATGTATTGTAAATTCCATGAGCTGTAAAATACATGCATTATATAAACTAGGACATGAGTGGAGTCATGTTAGAGTCTAGGAGGTTCTTGAGTTTAAGCATCATGAAGATCATCATCAAGTGTCAAGGAAGCCTTAAGAGATCAATCCGCAAGTTGGAAAATTATCCCAAAGGTAAAACAGGTAATGTGAAGTAATCAAGGTGAATCAAGGGTCCAATGAAGGGTTCTAAAGGTCTAAGTATCTTCTTGGACCATGGAGGGGCGAACCCAAGTCATTACAACTTTCCCAAGGGGTTTGAGACTATTTTCTATGACTTTGGATCGATTAAAACCTCGCAGTTTGATCTAAATAATTTGGATCGATCCAAACTTATTTGAATCGATTTGGGATTGAACTAGCAACTCTCAGGTTGCAGGTTATGAGTGTTTTTTTTTTTTTGCACTTGAATCGATTCAAAGTAGTGAAAACATTGTATAACGGTCAAAACTTCAAAAGTTTGTTTCTAATCAATGGCTCATTTTTTTTTTACCGTTGGGGAATATTCTAATATAATGGACATAGATCATTTTCGTCAAATATAGGAGGGGATGAGCTCAAAGTGATCAACTAATGGTTTTTGACAAAAAATCATATACTTTGAAAGTTCTCTTAGTCATCCTTAGTGAATCTTGAGAGATTTTGTTCTTTAAAATCTCTCTCTATGCTTAGATATGTAGATTTATACCCAAGACCATTCCATTGCTTCCTCTCTAATCTTGTTAAGGCATATTCTTTGGAGGTAGGCTATAAGGGTTGTCCGAAAGGAAACCCAAAGGAGATAGTGTAGGATTGTGTGTCACACCTTGCTCAAGAAGGAGCAACCCACCGGAGCTGGCTCAACAAGCTTGAAGAGTTACCAAGAAGCATAAGGGAACAATAGTCAAATCTAGCTCAACAAGGAGCAACCCCAACTTATGTACAAGACAACATTAACTTTCAAAAGGTAAACACTTGCATTTACTTTTCATTAAGGTATTGAGACCTTTTCCATCGGAGACACTGGGAGAATTAACACTACCATCGGAGATACCGGTAGTGTAGACCCATAGCTTTTCCGCTGGAGGCATCGAAAGAGTAAACCATAGACTGTACCCGCTAGAGACACCGGGTGTAGCTTGCTTGGCATATAGACTAGACTTTTTTATTAATTTTAGCATTAATTGTAACACCTTCAATCTTAATAAAATTACACTGTCGAACCACTATACATCTTGTGTATATTGTTATTACATGTGGTTTGCCTATACATTCTTTATTTACTTTGTCAAGCATTGCACATATTGTTTCAATCACATATACAGTAAAATTGAACATATTCATCTTCAAGAGTATAATTTAATTGTAATTAAATACGGAGACTAACTTAATTAATTGAACAACAATTTGAATTTGAGCTAATTATAAAAGGAATTTTAAAATATCCTATTCACCCCTATAGGATTTATAAATTGGAATTTCATATGATAAATCAACTTAGCTTGGTTGGTGAAGCCTTTTTTTGGTAACTGTGTAAACTCTTTATTTAATTTATAAAGATGGGTTACATAAACTAAAGTCCTTTGTACAGGGCTTCTAATAGCCAATATAGTGGTATTCCAGTCCAACAATTGTTATGCCCTAGACTTCCATCCTGAGCTAGTCTATTAGCTATTTTATTCTTGAGTCTACTCACGTAATTAATCACTACACATTGAAAACAAGAGATAATGTTTTTACAATTAGCTATGCAAATTCTTATTTCTATGGGCATTCCTCTAAGGCTTCCTCTAAATCTTGAATTACGATCAATGAATCTCCTTCTATGATGAGTTTTGTGATTCCAAGGGTCAACGTTGTCCTTAATCCCATTAAAGCTTCACTTTTCTACTTGCATTGGTGAACTTGCTGCTCTTCTCCCACTTTTGGTTGTTATCATTTTGGTTTTTACATTTCTTAGTATGACACCCATTCTCACCATTTGATTCTCCATAGAAAAGGCTTCATCGAAATTCAGCTTTAACCAGTCATCCTATGGTGGGTCCTATCCTTTATTATTTTTATTTGTGACCTTTGTTCTCATCAGAGGGTTTATTCTTTGTAGCTCCCTTCTTAAGAATCTATTAAAATTTGAGTCATATCATATTGGTTGGTGAAGCTTGTGAGTGTTAGTATGATAGACTTGGGTTTGAAAAGCATCTTTACCTACCAACCTTGCTGTCCTCAAGGAAAAAAAAATAAAAAAGCAACCACAAAAACAATATATATATATATATGTGTGTGTGTGTGTGTGTGTGTGTGTGTGTGTGTAAGGCCTTGTTGTTGATTGTAATCTCAAAGAATGAGGACCCTAAACAATTACAATAGAGAATGAGAAAAAAGAATTGAAATATATGTCTTGAAATAGTTAGCTATGATAGTTGAAGGTTTTATGACTTGTACTAGTGGGAAGTATATTTGGTACATAGGGCTATCAAGGGGCCAAACTCCAAGCCTCCAATTGGGCTCATTTAGCTAAGTGAGCTGAGCTGAGCTGTGCTAGGCTTTGCTCATTAAGGGTCTTATATTTGTATATAGTATTTATATATGAACTTAACATGTATATTTAAACATTAATACGTTTATATGTATTTATTTAAGGGGAGCAAATCACTTTTGAGTAATCATCTATCATGTAGCATCACATCATTCATTCAATAGTATTTTATTAAAACAAAAAATTAATTTGACTATAATAAATAAATAATATATGTAAAGTTGTTGAACACATCGTGTGTCAGTCAAATCAAATGAGATTTGATACTTTTTTTGTGAAAGAATTTGAGATATCTAGTAAAAAAATCTTGACCAATGTGTGAAATGTTGGGTGTGGAGACTGATGTGAAAAAGCCTAAGAAACTGAGGATGATGAGCTAGATTGAGCTGCCAAAAATAGGTAGATCGATTGTCTGATAGTGTTTGGCTCTATAGGAAATAAGTGACTAAAAGCAACTGGAGTGAGCCACCCAAAAAAGGTAGATCAATTCGGGAAGGTGGATCGAGCCACCTATTTTGGGTGGATCGAGCCGATAGTGGGAATCTATTAGGAAAGTTTTAGGAAGTTTGTAAAAGAGAGGGAATCCTCTCTAGGTCGACTTCTAACTTTTATATACGGTCTTTATGGTTGTCTATGATTGTATGAGGAGGTTTATAACTGAGTGAAAAGGGTTTTCTCTAGGGTTTTCTTGTTAAAGGGTTGTTTTAAGGTGATAGAATAGGTTTTTCCTCAGGTTGTGAGAGAGGAGGTTAGAGAAAAGGTTTCTACTCAAGGTTTTGGGTTGGGATAGAGTATGAGAGAGAGGGTGGGAGAGAAAGCTTGTTATATCCCATTATAGTGAAATTGTTTATGTGTGGCTCAATGGTTTTTTTTCCCTAGTTTTGGGGTTTTCCACATAAATCTTCGTATTGTAGTTTCTTATTTATTTTCTTGTGATTCTGTGTATATTATTGCATCCCAAGGAGCCCACATCAAGAGGGTTACGATCCTAACAAATGGTATTAGAGCCAGGTGTTGTTGTCATGGATAGAGTTAGGGCCTTGGTGTTGTTGTCTTTTTTTGCTAGAGAGTTATGATGGTTTAGGGATGGCCTTAAGAAATTCCTTAGGTTCAGGTACACTTAAGTTTGATGACATTGCAAGTGTTATACTCGGTGAGAAGGTTTAGAGGAAATCCTCAAGGGATTCATCACTGAGTGAGAGTGCTTTGAATGTGGAAGGAAGAGGAATGTTGTTGGTGAAGGGATTTGGGAGTAATAGGTCCAAGTCTAGAGAAAAAGGAAAGGTGTAATGTTTTTATTGCAAAGAATTTGGCCACATAAAAAGAGATTGTCCAGAATGTGTTCATAGGAACAAGGGTGATGGTTCCTATAGTGTTACGGAGGTAGTGGTGCAAAAGGAAGAGGAATATAAGAAATGTTTTAGAGATTCTCCACAGTCTCTAAAGATATGGACATTATTTCTCATGATGAGTGGATATTAGATTTAAGTTGTCATGTTCATGCATGCTCTAAGAGATAATATTTTGATATGTCCTAGGAGAGAAGACAAGATTTGTGTCTCATGGTGATGGGTCTAAATGTGATGTCACAGGTGTTGGGAAGATGAAGATCAAAATGTTTAATGGAGTGGTTCGTACTTTGGATGATGTTGTGTATATCCTAAAGAAGTGGAGGAATTTAATATCACTAGGATAGGTGGATTCCATAGTGTGTAGGTGTTTAACTACAGGTGGAGTCATAAAAATCACACGAGGCTATTAGGTTCTGATGAAAGTAGATAGGTGTCCCGATGGAATTTATTGTATGAGTAGGAGTATGGTAACAAGTATTATTCTTTTAACCTCAATGAGTAGCTGAAAATGGAGTACACAGAATAATTAGTGTTAATTTAGGGTTTCTTTTGCAGATGATGTTGAGAGAGGTGTTATGGGTTTCCAGGTTATAGACGATGATGAGGGAGTTCCTATGATTAGGGAGGAAAAATTGAGGTCCCTCTCTAGAGTTGATTAGGGGGTACAGGTATTCAATTATAGGTGGAGCCATGAAAATCACACGAGGCTATTAGGTCCTAATGAAGGGATAAAGGTGTCAAAAGTGGAAATATGGTAGCAAGTAGTATTCCTTTGACCTTGATAAGTAGCCAAAAATAGAGTGCATGGAATAATCAATGCTGGTTTAGGGTCTTTTTCGTAGATGATGCAAAGAAAGGTGTTATGGGTTTCCAGGTGGAAAACAATGGTGAGGGAGTTCTTGTGATTAGGGAGGATGGATCGAAGTCCCTTTCTGGAGTTGAATAGGGAAAGCTACACATATGGTTTGACCATGATCGAGACAGATGGTGTTAAGAACAAATTGATATGATGGTGTATAGTAGTGATTCTTGAAGACCACAAAAAATTGTTTACAGTGTTTTCAAACAAGTTGACTCATGTTCGGTAGAGGTGCATTTTAGGGATATGGCAAAAAGTTCACTAAGAATGATGGGTGTCGATGTTTCTCCAAGGTGGGTTCTAGGGTGAGAACCCAAGGTGGAATGTGATGCACATGTTGCAAGGTTGGTGTCTTGACAAACATGCGGATGAAGGCATGGTTCACTGAAAAGTCTTCAAGGGATTGAAGATAAAAGTTGAGATGGAGATTGTTGAGAGTGTCTTTATGTCCAATCAGAAGGGTCAAAATAGATTAAGGTTGAGAGTACTAATTTGAAGATAAAAAAAGTTGTGAAAGGTTACAGAATGGAAGTGGTCTTGTCACACGTTTGTAGGAGAGTCACCATGGAAGACCATCAATCTCCAAGTGGAAGATTGTTGGGGAGTGGAGACTGATGCAGAAAAGCCTAGGAGACTAAGGATGACGAGTTGGATCAAGCCACCCAAAATAGGCAGATCAATGCGATATTGTTCGACTTTATATGAAATAAGCAACTAGAAGCAATAGGATCGAGCTAGTCAAAATAGGCAAATTGATCTGGGTAGGTGGATCGAGCCACCTATTTTGAGTGGATCAATCTGGTGGTGGGAATCTGTTGAGAATGTTCTAAAAAGGCCATAATAGAGAGGGACTCCCCTCTAGGTCAACTTCCAACTTCTATATATGGTCTCTATGGTCGTCTAGGGTTATATGAGGAGGTTTGTAATTGAATGAAAAGGGTTTTCTTTTAGGTTTTCTTGTTGAAAAGTTGCTTTAAGGTGAGAGAACAGGTTCTTCCTCAGGTTGTGAGAGAAGAGGTTAGAAAAAGGGTTTTCACTCAAGGTTTTTGGTTGGTGTAAGCACCCAAATTTTGTCTCGGGTCATGTGATGGTATAAGGTCAGTATAACAATTATTAAAGGGCAGAACTT
>JAOXJP010055738.1:0-15843 GCA_025762735.1 Platanus orientalis | reverse complement strand
GTTGTCTGGTTGCCATGAAAAGTTGGTTTTCTCATGTTTTTTTTTTTTTATGATTCTTCTCTTTCCTTTTCTTGTGGGATTTTATTTTATTTTATTTTATTTTCTTTTCTTTCCTATACAATTCAAGGCAACCGGATCGGACCCTAAGGAATGTCGGATAGATGGATAGAAAGTACCACGGTGGTTTTTATAGAAACAAGTGAGATACAAAGTTGTATTGTTTAATATTGGATTAAGATTATGGAAGATGCTAAAGAATTTTGGGATAAAGCGTGTGAACATATACTAAGATTTGAAACAAGAGTATTATAAATTTTTTTGGACTCATGCTATTTTCTTACTTTGAAAATTTTAAAAGAATAAGAAACATCTTCACATGGTCTTTCCTAACTTAGAGAAAACAAATGATGATATCCTTTGAAAGATTATCTTGTGGATGCTGAGAAGGAAAAGAGTTTCAAGCAAATATACAGACGTTTAGGTAGGTAGCATTTGGATAAACTTATTTTTAACAACTTATGACTTCTAACACTCTAAAAGTCATAAGTCCCTATGTTTTTGTATTCGGTTTGCAAATTAAAAAGTTACTTATGCATAAGTCATAAATATGAGAGAGAGAAGAGAATCAATTTATGTTTAAGTTGGGATCCAACAACTTACCAGATAAATTGAACCATTGACTCATGCGAAAATTTTGATGTATCAAACCCTATAATTATAAATAAGTAACTTATTCTTTAAGTCAAGAGTCAATTATAAATTTATCCAAATGCTACCTTATTGAGGGTATGGATGGTGGAATGGAAACCAGTGCAATAACAACTAGGAAAGATAAGTGAATTTCTAATCATAATAGGTTTGCACTAAGGGTTGATATTGAGCCCTTTACTAGGCATACACAAGAGAAGGTCTTGTTTTGATTAATGAGACTACAAAGGGTAAATGTTAAATTGTAAGTATAGAGGGAAGAATTTCAAAATCAAAACTCAAACTCAAACAGAATATAAAAAATGTAACTTTAGTAATCAAGAGTAGAAATGGGAGACAAAACAAGATCGATTTGATTTAGAACTAGCTGATGAAGTAAAGAGGTGTATCTAAAGGGCTGTGTACTATAACCAATGCATAACATTAAATTTGAAATGGATACTTTATAAGAAAACTATAAGATTAGACATGTACTATAGAGCAGAACTTTAAACTATATAAAAAAAAAAAAAAACACATGCATAGAATGCATAGAATGAGTAGAGATGAGAGAAGGATATTGAGATAGATGTCCATCAAGATTAAAATTGATAGAATCATAAAGAAAAAAATATATGTGAGAATTTGGAGTTGGCATCAATAGGTGACAAGGTGACGGAAGGTCAATTGAGATGATTTGATTATCTAAATCAATGATTGTATCAATGAGAATAAGTGATCTGAGATGACCTGAAAGCTCTTAAAAGACGAGGAAGGCCAAAAAGGTCTTGTGTTCTAACAGAAAAGACTTGAGAGAGGATTATTTTATGTAAAATATAATCTTAAAATTGAGTGGAGGGGTGAAATAGGATTTGTGTAGCCAAATCACAAGTAATTGGAAAATGGAATTGCTGAGTTGAGCTTTTTCATGGAATTATTTTCAAAGGATCATCTATTAACGGACACACAGACCAATTATTGTGCATGCCATGAGTCTTATAAACGAATCATAAGGAAAGCAATTCAATAAGACCGGCTTCATGTGAATCTACTTCTGATTAAAGTTAGAATTGGGAATAATGGGTAGGCTCATGTGAGGTTGTTTTTGTGAAACCACCATCCAATCATAAAGGGTTTGTTTAGGCTCACAACTCGGGATACGATGCAATTACATCTTTCAATTATTCAAATAAGTTGGGAAGAAGAAGCAGCAGCAGAAGAAGACGAGCCAAAGGTCAGATCAACCTTATAAAATACTATCATTAATTAAAAAATTAAGATCACATACGAAAATACTATATAATGTCTGCAATACAGAAACATTTTAAAATTACAATAGTAAATAATACAAAATTTAAAAATCCTAAAAGATTATTAAAAAAAAAAAAAAAAAACAGTTCGCCACTCTTGTCTTTGTGTCGCTTTAACCATTGTTTTTCTCTTTTTATGTTGCCATTGTAGTTGTAGGTAATTGGGGGGAGAGAGAGAGAGAGAGAGAGAGCTTAGTATTTCAAATAAAAAATCTCATTATGGTACTAAGAAAATAACATATGTTTATCCTTAGGTTTAACTTTAATAGCAAAAGAGTTTTAGTTTTAGCAGCAAAAGTGAGAGCTCGAGACTTGGGGAGTTAATATGTGGCCTGTGCTTTTGCGCAGCAATAGCCCACACTTAGGGGGTGATAGCCTCTGCAAGTGAAGATTTGCGTTGGGCCTGGAACCACCATTCATGGGGCTCCAGGTGCAGGCAGGTACTGACAAAGTGTATGGGACTGTCAGTACCTACCTGCATCTAGAGCCCCAAGAATGGTGGCTCTAAGCCCGACATAAATCTTCATGTCGCAGAGGATATCAACCCCACATTAAGGGTCAGCTGGACCTGACTTCCACATAAGATTGGCACAGTAGGCCTAACCTAGGGGTGTCAATGAGCCATGCTCATCACATGAAAGGAAAGCTCAGTCTTGTTTTGTTTAAATATTACTATTATCAAAATATCCCTGGCAAATGTTCTATGATGAAAAGTCTCTGTAATGTATGTGGTGAACTATAAGCTGACACGTATTGTGTTGGGGGGCAAAAACATCCAAAAAAGTATTCAGTTGAAATAGTAGGTGGTCAAAAAGAGAGACCAAATTCAAAAATACATCATGTGTCAATCAATTGCACTCCTACAGAGGTCTGTGTCAACACATACAAATTTTCTTATATTATTATTTTTATAAAATTCTAACCAAACCCAACTTTTACTGAGTTCAGCTTTTCGCAATCTGAACTTAGTGAAGCTGGGTTCAGACTCACTTAGGAAACGAGCTAAAATCAAGACTTACACTTGGATATGTAAGCTTAAAACAAGGCTCAGGCTGGGCTCATGAGCTGAGCTGAGCTAACTCGGCACATTGACAGCCCTACTAGCCCAAAGAATTAGGTACGAACAATCCATGTACAATTAGGTGCAAATGGAGTTAGGGGCTGACACATCAGCACCAAAAAGTGATAAGTGCCCCCCAAAAAGTATTAGTCACTTTTTTGGTGCTGATGTGGCCACCTTGACGCCATTCACACCTATTCATTCAGGGGGGTGTTCATACCAAACCAGAGCTCCCCAACTAGCCATGCGGATTGTAGCCTGGTCAGGCCCATCCAGGCAGGTTAACTTGAAGACCCAGTCCACACTCAGGGCCAAGCTGGACGGGCCTTCCAGTTTCCCTTAGGCTTTTTGGTCAACCCGGCTCAGCCTGATCAGTTCCTAGCCCAACTAGACTAGGGTCGCACCACACCAGGACATAGAGTTAATCAAGCATTCCATTATTCCTTTTAAGTTCTTAATCGTGGTAAGTTTTGCAATCCACACCATATCCAAACCATGTACTACACAGAGTAAAGTGAAAGTACTCCCTTCACATATCCAAATTAACTCACATACCAACAGCCAACGCACAGCCATACATGTGTGTGAGCTTCAATATCATCCAAAATGCTATATATCTCAGGGTGGATATCTCATAGTCCAATCCCAGCATTGAAGAGCTGATGTAACATATACACCATTTTGTGATGGCTCTGTTCATGTTTGCTTGGTTGTCCCGCGTCCCATGCTCATCACATGACTATCATCTCAAGATTCTTGCTGGGGTTGCTTTCCTTACACGTTCTTCCCTATACTTACATTAACTTGGAAAAAGAAACGAAAACAACACTTGGGGGCGGTTATCACGGTTACTACCAGCTTCTTGTTGTGGTTATCACAGTTGGAGCATTGAAGTCTGTGGTCTACACTAGCTCGGATCGTCTCTAGCAAAAATGTGTCCAGCGTCAAATACACTGACATGCGATGAAAAGATGTTTTTTACCATGGGTTTAAGGATGCAATTCACTTTTTTACCATTTGTCAATGTAAGATTGATGCTGGACACATTTTTGCTGGAGACAATCCGGGCTCGGTCTACACACATACTCTCCACAAGAGTGGTTACAGAATCGCAGCCAACCTCAAAGTAGTTGGGATAAGTCTTTGTTGAGTTGAACATGCAAATGATATAAAATCACAAGGAGCAAAATCCCTGTCCGGATTTTGGTGTCCAGGGTACAAGGTGACTTCATTTGGAATAAAATGGGTGAGAATTTGAAATTTCATGTAAACCCTGGCCATTTTATTCCATGTGAAGCCGGGTATCCTAGACACAAAATTCTGGATAAAACATCTATTTCGAAAATCAAGAAGAAGGATCTTCTGTCTAGGATGTACCATTCACCCCGTCATGGGGGGCGTGGGATGTTCCGTCCAAGATGCACTGTTTCCCCCCTCACAGGGGGTGTGGGATGTTCTGTTCAGGATGTACCTTTGCCCGATCATAGGGTATGGCCCCCTTAGACTTTTCGAGTGGGTCCACACCCTCCTGTGAGGGGGTGAACGATACATCCTGGACAGAACATCCATTCAGTTTTGGAATCATTAAAAATCAATTAAAAGAATTATTGACAGGAGGCTTAATACATCTGCGCTGTTTATGGGATATATCCCAAGTACTGGCAAGAGTCGCAAGACTCAGCCTCGGTAAAAAGAGAAGATTCCTCTCTAACTTTTGAAGACAATTGCAATATTCATTTCTGTGTGGTGCTGGTGTTCGCTTATTGAACATCCTTTGTTAAATTTCACCTGTGAAAAATGACATTTTAAACATCTTTGTTTGTTACCAGTATTTGGTGATTAACATATAATGATTGAGTCTCTTGTGACTGTTCCTTCCTAATCTTACTCAATGACAATGTAGATCCAATATATTTGGTTGGCAACCAAATGTGGCGGTTATAGGATATAGACTGTTTTATAGGCCAGCACCATAGTAATAAATTGTGAAGGGAATCCATGCCCATTCACTGGAGTGGATCCTCTACAGTCACTAACACGCCAGTTGAGGATCACCATGTGGCTGTGATTTTGCCGGGGCAGGACAACTTGGGCCCTTTGCCAAATCGGCAGGGTGGGTTGGGGCACTAGGCAATCCATTCCAATGCGGTTTGAAACCCAAACCTCTCCCTTAAGAGGTACTCATATCCTATGCGTCCAGGTACTGTGCGCCGCCATGCGCCCCAGACACAAAGAGGGGTGGGGCTCATACACTCTTTGCAGGGCCCCACCCCCCTTTGTGTCTGGGGTGCAAGGCGGTGCATAGTACCTGGGCCCCTCTTGCACCAGGTGCTGTATGACACATGGGCAAAAAAAAGAAAAAAAGGCCAAATGCTGGATATAAAAAAGTTTTTTTTTTTTTTTTGCTTTTTTCACCATGTGTAGATATGTTAGTATCATTTGATTTTTTTGATGGAGAGCAAATCCTCTACAACAAGCTTAAATAACATTAAACGGAAAAATTCCCTCAAAGAATGATATCTATACTAAAAAATTGAAATTTTAACATGGGATGGAAGTTTTAATACATGTTTCCTTGTAGACTTAAATGTGGGCCCACTTTTAACCACCTGTCGTTTTTTTAAGGCAGTTTCCTTTGATGTTATTTAAGCTTGTTGCGGAGGATTTGTTTTCTTTTTTATGTTATTTTTGGTTCTCTCGGATTTTTATGTTGGCTCAGAAGTATGATGCTGTATTAATTTATCAAGTTTCCAGTTCATGGTAGAAAATGTTTTTCTGTATGGTAATTAAGTCGAAATTATTCTACAGTGTAAAAAGGGCAGTCCCAGTGCATGAGGCTCTTTCCATTGTGGGGTCTGGGGAGGGTCAGATTATTCCACAATGTGATGGAGTTATTTACCCCCACCACCCCAAAAAAAAAAAAAAAATTGTTGGTGATGCAGCCCAATAAGGCATTTAATTGGGGTTGTAAGCCCAAGATACTGGAGTCATTACCCAAGCCCAAGATCATATCAGGCTGGCTAGAAAGCCAGTCTAAGAAGTTTGGCCCATAGACAAAGCTATGCAAGTGGTTATCCCTGTCTAGATTGGGCTAGTTATTGCTCCCAAACAGGCTTCTGCGTGTTTCTTGGCATTAATATTGTCTCCTAATTAAGCATAAAGAAGCAACCCACTGTCACTAGATTTAGCATTCTCAATGCTGTTATTGACTTTAACTGGCTCCACTGGCTGCTTCATGATCTTGGGGGTTTCTAGTGGCATCCCTTCACTGTTCTGTGATAACATTAGTGCTACAAGTGTGAAAGCTAAACCTGTTTTCAATGCCTATACAAGGCACATTGATCCCCCCTAAGCCTAGTATGGGCAACCTTCTACTTTATGGCTCTTTTGGTTTATAAACTCAATTTTTACCACACTAATATTGATTTGTTTGGTTCTTATAACTACACATGCCCTTGTTCAATACATCCTCCTGTGGGTCATAATATATATTTTTCAGATAGAAATATAACTTTATGCGAAAATGGATCGATCGCGATGATCTTCGTGTCTTTTGGGATTGATAAGTATCCTTAAGTTATAATCAAAAGTCCTCTTTTTAATTTTCCGGGATCAATCAACTTGCTTATGTTTTAATCCATCGTCTTCGTGGCACTCTTAATACCTATAAATGACACATGAGATGATGATGATGGTAGTAGTTATGTCTACTCTTCGTGCACCCGTTAAAGAGTGTTCTTGTTCTTCATAATCCTCTTTGTATGTCATTATTAGATGCTAACAAAGCTGTAGAAAGTAATATCATCTTAACTTTGATGTCTTCTAAAAAAAAGAATTGTGGCCTTGTGTCTCACATGTGTGGCTTAATGATGAAATGGAGCTTTCTCAAAAATTTATCTGGACTTTCTCTCTCCCTTTTTATCAGTTCAGCCACCTAAGGGATCTCATTGGTCAGAAGTCAATTAAAATCTGATATCTTCCACCCTGTCCTAATGGCTACAGAATCTCATTACTTTTTGAGCTTTGACTTGAGAAATCTCTTTAGTGTGAGTGGTGGAATCATGTCAAAATGTGTTTATAAAGGAAGGAATTTGAATCATCTCCTGTTTTGATTGGAGAGATATCACGCCACTACCAATCAATGCTATAATAAATGGGAGCAAATGTTCTGTGATCAAAATTGGTGTGACCATATGTAACATGTACTGTGTTCTTGAATTGGGTATTTTTTTTGGACAACTACTTTTTGAAATGAGCACTATTTTTACACTTAAAACACTATACATACCACGTGTAAGTCTGTGGTGTGGTCACACCAATTATGGTCACAATAACCCTTTGTCAGTCAGCATCATGTCACACCATGCGTGGCATCTCAAATGAGACATATAAACAAACGGATTGAAAGAAGTGTTATAGTAACTATATGGGTTCTACTCCCAAAATTGGGAGCAAATGTCTTGTCTAGGAATTGGTGTCTAAGACACCAGGGGACGTCATATGGAATAAAATGGATAAGAATTAGAAATTTCATCTAACTCTCACCAATTTTACTCCATATGACATCCCCCGGTGTCCTGGACACCAAACCCTGGTCAAAACATTTACTTCACTCAAAAATTGTCTACTCCCATTCTCTTAGACAGGAAGGCTGGCACGTATATTTTAGAACTCTTTTTATGGTTTTAACCATAGTTTTGAAAACTGGACTGGATTGGATGGTCTGACTCGGTCAGATCTGAACCGGGACCTTATACAGTTCTATAAAAGCCTACAATTGTAATTTGCCAAAAAATCACATATAACTAGCAAAATCGGTTAAAACCGATGAAAATCGACTGATTTTTTATAAACCCGGTTCTAATAAAACAAACTAGTCTTTATTTTTTAACAAATTACAAAGAAAAAATTAGAAATTTGTCCTTCCAAATTCCAGTCCTACTTTCCATGAATTGTATTTATTTTTTTGGTATTTTATTACATTTATTGGTATGTCTAAAAATTAAAAACCTGGTCATAAACCTTCCAATGCATTATGAGTTTTTTTTTTTTTTTTTTTTTTTTTTTTGTATTTCATTGTTCTTTATTTATGTGAAACAAACCACGGTTAGATCATGTAAACCGAAAGTCAAAATCGGTTAGACCTGAACTGTCCACATTACCGGTTCGATAGCCAGTCCGACTCTCAAAACTAAGGTTTTAACCCTGTACACCCCAGCATTTGTGTCTGGAAGCATATGGGAATAGACAATTTTTGGATACTAATAATAACTCCCACGTACCAAAATACCCTTTATTAGGCATCCTATTACTACTGTAACGGAGATGATTACATTTGTCTGTAAGCGTGGGAGTAGACATTTTTTGGGTACTAACAATAAGTGCTGCCTACCAAGATACCCTTTATCAGGCATCGTATTACCACTGTAATGGGGCCTGAAATCCTCTATGCCACCCCCAAACCATTCAATGGTCACCCAGGGAGATGATATATGAGAATAAGAGGGCAGGGAGTGGCAGTGCAGTTTGTCGGTTTGAAAAGTTCACAAACACAACCAGGTCAAGTCTTAATCGGGTTGGTGCCGACCTGAGTCTCCATGGGAACTTATCTGGGCCAGGGATTGGCGTGTCGGATTAAGGTGCTACCCTTAAAGAGTTCAAGAGAAGAAAGGTGTGGGGTTAGCCTTAAGTTCCAATCATTTCCATTTAGACTAAAAATATATCATGTCAATCATCGCGTGACATAATCTAAGTGTCTTAAGTGGAGGTATATAAATAAGGGTTATTCTAGTAAATAAACAATGGACAGGCATATAGTATATTTACCAAAACACCCTTTTGATACTACCGTGATATTTGTGTAATGAGCAATTATGAAGATGGCGTGCTGGAAAGGTGTGGGTGTTTGTTTAGAACAAGAAGAAGCCAGAAGAGGTGACGAGGCAAAGGAGTTTTTCACGTTTGGGGAAACTCACCAACCACCGTTAAAATTGTCATCTACCCACACAAGAAACTAAGAAACGGAAACAAAAACGATATCTTTTCTTTTGTTGTTTTTAAAGAAGTTGTGAAAAACGTCTCTATATGTGATGATGGCGTCTTTGATTACATGACACATATATGGAGAAGAGTGAGAGTGAGAACACAAAACCCATCTCCTTTTCTCACTCGCACATTATATATGGTCTCTTCTCGTTTCTCACACAGCCCAACTCACATGATCAGTCCTGTTTGGATAACTATCTTGGCCGGTTTTTGCCGACTTCAAAGTTGACAGTAGTAAGTAGGAGTGAATGTTTGACATGACCAGCAAATTTGATGAAATTAGCAAGTTACGGTTTACTGTAATCGTGTAAATGGGTTGTGTTCGGGTTGATCCATATATTCATATACCCTTAACTTGACAAGGCATGAACACAACCTGTCAATATGAATTGCCACACCTAGACCCATGAACCCAACACAAAATTAGCGGGTTAGGGTTTACTATAATCGTGTTTCAACTCAAAGCGTGTCAACCAGCTTTGCCATGATTAGTACGTCCTATTGCCATATAGTTGTATACCTTAACTCAATACGACACGAACCTGACCTGCCAGTTAGAAGTAGGTTATGTCGGCCTTTGGCTAGCTCTTATGATTTTGACTTTTGCATGAAGTCAAAATTCAATATAAATTCCTTTTCTAATTTCAAGAAAATGGGAGGCTAAAGTAACTTCCTTTAGGAAGTCCGGCGTTTAGTTTTGTAGAAGTTTAACATGCCATTGCTACATATGCAAGTGTCACATTACATAGAAGTAACTTCTTGTAAATGCAAACCAAGCAAGTGTGTGTGTAGGTGAATGACTGCTGACTTCTTCAGATGCGATTTTTCTTAGAAGTTCATTCTACAGAAGTCCTTCCCTCCAACAGAAGTTTATCCAAAAAGTACCTTTTACATGGTAGGAGCTTAAATTGATGGAAGCCATGATCTTGTGACGTCTAACTTGTATCTTAACGATGTTGATTGAATAATCTTATCCCTCTTATCAACCAATGACATAACCCGAATATAGTTTGTTGATTGATTGTTTTGGCTTGGTTATTGCGCATTTTGACTTTTGTGCTATTTGTGCTAAAGTTCAAACCTAAATTTGTGTATCAATCTAGATCACTTATTGGTATACCACTTTTTTTTTTTTCAATAAGCCAATTGCCTGAGGTAAAATATAATTTTTTTGAACAATTCTTCATATTTGTATGAAACAACATTGTAGGGTAATTAATAATAATTATAGAGTAAGTGTAGCTAAGATGAACATGTTTAAATGGATGAATGACAACACTTGAAATGATAGAATAAAAAAAATGAATGCAATCCTGTGAGCTTAGGGATAGCATTAATAGGTGATGGACGAGGAACTGAGATGGATCGATTATATACGATAAAAAACAACAACACTAGTGAACAAAGTGCCCAAGTATAATTTTTTTTTTGCAACTCTTGATAGAGTATAAGTTGAAGGAGTTAATAGGACAAGACGGCTACACTTGATTTAAATTAAAGTAGTGAGGAAAAACATGAATGTTTGATGTTTAACCACAGATATAGCCTTCGATAAAGTGGAATTAATGATGGAATAGGATTCAACCCCAAGAAGTTGCTCTGGGGAGCCGAGCTTTTATCAAGCTGAGCTTAGTGAAGCTCGGCTAAGGCTCACTTAGGAAACGTGCTTAAATCAAGGCTCGCCCACCGAGCTTAAAACAACCCACAGGCTCGAGCCGAGTTAGCTTGACTCATTGACAGCCTTACATAGGGGGGAGGGTTTTCTCATATAATCAGATTTTTTTTTTATAGTTTTTGTTGGCTTATAAATGGTTTAGGTCATGAGCTTCCCGCAGATGATTATTGACAGTAGAGTTGAGGAGGCCCTATGCACAACAAAAGTTTTCTCTCACAGCCCTCACGTACATCACGCCTGATCACGTTCTTTGGAGCCAGGCAGCCAGCTACACTTCGGACCACTTGTGGCCTTTGCTACAGGTACACACTGTAGCAAGCCATACAGGGTGCAGAATGCCCACTGTTCTATTACTGAAGTACCGTCTGTACCCTTGTATCGACAGATTATCTTGCTGTGTATTGACAAAGTTACTGAAGTACCGTCTGTACCCTTGCATATATCCGATCCGAATCCGCTCTGTTTACAGTCTTAGTATATATATGTATATGTAGTCACTTGATAAAAGACAACCGAAAAAAAATGGAGAATTTGTTTAACCAAACTGAAAGAAAAAAAAAAAAAAAAAAAGCGAGTTTTTAAATCAGTAATAAATGCGAAAATTATAAATTTATGTGAGAGACCCTTTACTCATAAAAAAAAAGAAGAAAAGTTTTATCTTTGATGACCAATACGATGAAAATGCAGCAACAACGACAAATAGAGAAGCAAACAAAGGAGGTGGATATGAATCATGATTAATTAGGCCAAACAAAAAAGAAGAAGCAAATCTTACTCTTTTAACACTTCTGAGTATTGAGTGGAGTTTGAAGTGCTGGGCAGGCTCATTCTCCGAGACTAAAGAAAAACATGGTAAGCCTAAGGTGCTCTCTCTTTCTTCTCTCTCCCCTAGGGCTTTTAATAATAATTAGTTGCAGTGTAGTATGATTCGCTGGTGTCTGCAAAAGAGCACTGGTTTGAAAGTGTATTGAATGCAAAACTGTAGAGAGAGAGCATTTAGTTGGCAGGCCTAGTGACACCTTGCGTAGCTACTGTTTTGTTTTGTTTTATTTTCTGTTAGGTGAAGAGCCTGAAATTACAGAGAGTTGTGAAGACTGAGTGAACGTAAAACAAACAAGAAAGAGAGCTCTGAAGACTGAATAAGAGAGAGAGAGAGAGAGAGAGAGAGAGAGAGAGAGTTCTGAAACTGACTGAACCATAAAACAAATCAAAGGTATGCCATAAATCCTATTTAATAACAGTCTCGAATCTATAACAGATCCCAAACAGAGATTGAGAAGTAGATATAATTTCAAATTATAGATTATCTTTTGTTTTTTGGTAAGAATAATTCATTTTTATATGAGAAATATAATTACAATTCGAAAGCCGCTTTCATCACATGAGAAGGAAGAACGCAACACTTACTGTTTGAAAAGAGAAATCAAAAGCACGTAAAGAGGTATAGATTCTATAGATACTGTTTCTCTAAAATTTAAAGAGTAGTGGCTTTTCTGTTATTGCTATTTTGATACATAAACAGCAATTGTCCTGCTTCTTTGAATGAACCCAAAACAAACAACAAAGAAAGAAAGAAAAAAGAGAGAACATCAACGATAAGTAACATCACAAGTCGTAAACAACTACAACTATCAATCACCCTCTCACGAAACAAAACAAAAAAGAAGCTGCAGTCCATGAAAGCAAGAACCGAAGAAGAAGAAAGAATATAATCTGAGATGGGTTTTTGTAATTTCACTATCTTTCTTTTTGTTTCCTTTTCTTTTTCTCTTACTTTTGCTTCTATTTCTTCCACTACTAAGGCAAAGCACTATATTGATGCAAATCAGTCCATGCCTGAATCCCATTCCAGTTGCTTGTGCCATTTCCATTGCTGCTACTGTTAATATTGGTGGTGGTGCCAGCTGGGTTGTAAGAGTTCTCAAAGAGCCACTCAGTTGTTGTGGTGGTTCCACTTAAACCGCTCTTTGTGGGATTACTAGCATCTGAAACATCTAAATTTGGGATTTCTAGATTCTGAAATGAAATGGGTTGTGATTTCTGTGTCTGGTTTTGGAGTAGAGTAGAAGGATGAGAAGAAACACCCCCTCCATCCTTTTGATTTTCTCCCCCCAAAAGCATAGCCAATCTCTGTTGCTGCAACTTCCAGTGCAGATCCTGATTTACATAACTCAAAGACTCGATCGACGATGCAAGGCTACTGTGGACATTCATCGAATACATCTCCTGGAATTTGAGATCCCCACTCTCTCCTTGCCTAAGACCCGGAGGAACCGGGAAATGAAATTGAAAACCCATTGAAGATCCAGAGCTCGCCGCCCCATCATCGATGTGGAAACGAGGAGGGTTGGTCGCAGTTGCGGCTGCGGATGACAAGTCTCCAAATGAGACAAAGTGGTTGTTATAACCCCCACTCGCCGATGAGAAAAGAGGCCTAGAGAAAGGAAGGCGCCCACCAAATTGAAAGTCCATAGTTGGAGAGAGTCCATGAAAGAACTTCAATCCACCGGCGTCGGAAGTTGCAGCGGTGTCCTTGGAGTCGCCGGAGAGCCTGGAAGCCGATTTAGTCCTCTTGTTCTTGCGGCAACCGCCACCGATCGGAACGTTACGGAGAGCGCCTCCTTTGGTCCAGTACCTTCTACATGTCTTGCAGAAGTGCCTTGGCTGTGCGAGACTGTAGTTGTTGTAGTAGCAGAATTTGGTGTTGGGGGAATCGCATCGTGGGCATTTCTGGGGTTGCTCCGGTGGCCTCAGAGAGGAGGTTTTCCGGCTTCCGGAGCTCTGGTTATCGTCGGTGGTGGACGGGTTTGCCGGAATATTTTCCGGTGACAACATGTCCACCTTTTTTTTCAAGAAATTAGAAGAGAAGAAAGCAGAAAGCCTAGAGAAGAGAGGTGAGGTTGTTGTATGGGGTGTGTCTAATTTCCTGTTGGTGAAGCAAAGAGAACCAATTCAATGGTTTCATGCATGTAGCTGAGAGTTTAAGGGTTGTTGATGGGTGCTTGTGATCTCCATCAAAGAGGGGACGTGAAATTGGAAAAATTAGTTGTGTTGAGAGATGGTTTGGATCTGACAGAATAAATAAAGAAACATGAGAGAGAGAGAGAGAGAGAGAGAGAGAGAGAGAGAGAGACTTCAACAGAAAAAGAAGTAACTGTGTATATATAATAAGAGAGATGGAGTAGAGACAAAGAAAGTGATGATATGATCAACAAGTGCCTGATTAGAGATTTTCACAGTTGCAACAAAACAAAAAGGTGGACATATATGGACTGGTATTTGATGAAGAATAAGGTGGCTATTGATGGATCATAAATTGATCCATCTATAAACACTAAAGACAAGTTGGATTAGTTCACATGTTTTGAGTTAATTGGATACAAATTAAGAATGAAAGTGCAGGATTGTAGACTGTTACCAAGCTTAATCCATAGCTAATTAATTTATATTGCTTAAGTTATGGATGTGGATGCCTTCAAACATGCAAAGATGCAGTGCATGGCACATAAGGATATGGATGCATGGATGGATCATAGATGGGGTTCATGTGTAGAGGCATGGGATGTGATGGATAGAGATACTAGAAAGTCGGTAAAATCAGAACAGGGCAGGAATTGAAAGGGACAGTAGTAGGGGAAGAAGGGTCAGTAGAGCTGTGTAGAGGCAACAGCGGCAGTAGAGGCCTGCCAGTAGCAACAACAGCCTTGTCTGTTTCTTCCCATGTTTTGTCCCTTCTAACAAGCAAATGAAACACCCCAGCCCCCCAAACAACTAAACAAAAAAATGGTAAAGGAACTTACACGTGTGAAAAATCACCCTTTGCCTCTAAAAATCCTTTTCCATGTCTGTCTTTTTGACACATAATATGATAAAATAATTCTACCAAAAATTAAAAATAAGGTATGTTCATAGGGTCCACCTTTGTTTTGTTGAGAGGTGGCACTTTGATAGAGATGGAGGAGAGGGGTATAAATTAGATTCTTGAAAAGATTAGGTACGGAAGTCAGCTATTCCTGATGTATTAGAATGGCATCAGGGGTGGACATATCTGCATAGAAAAGTGATAAGCACCCCCAAAAAGTGAAAGTCACTTATCAGTACTGATGTGTCAGCCCCCTGATGTCATTCTAATACATCAGGAAAAACTGACTTCCGTACCTAATCCCAGCCCATTAGATTCTTAGTGCCATTTAGCTCGTGAGTCAGAGTGAACGCATGAAAGTACAAATGGGAAGACAAACTGCACTGCAAAGAAGCCCTTCTCCTCACCAATCCTAAAACAGGGTTTTAACGGCTCTCATACTGTTGTGTATTTTACCTTTTTAATCGTTGGGGTGAAATTTTAAGAAACAAGAGAATTTATAACATGAGAGAGAGAAAACTTCTAACATGAGAGAGAGAGAGAGAGTAGGGCTGTCAAGATTTAATATCTTAATCTGATTAAATATTCGTTTATAAAGGTGCTGAAAACGGATGTGTTAAATTTGCTTCCACTTAATATTCGTATCTGTTTAAATTAATAACATATACATATATGATTTTATATCTTTTATACACGTATTTACCTACAGCCTATTTGGCAGCCACCTGTAATGTATTCATTTCATTTGAATTTTTCAAGGCATTTGTAGCCACAACGGGATGATTTATAATGAACTCATTTAGATTTACAGTCATTTGTGCTTGATAACCCAAGTCATTTGATTTTAGAGAAAAACCTTAGATGACTTCATTTATGATTGTAGTTAACAAATCAATATACATTTGATTGAGTTCATTACGGAACCATCATCTGATGGCTACAAATGCCTTGAGAAACTCAAATGAAATGATTACATTACAAGTGGCTGCCAAACACAGCCCTATAATCAATGGCTTAATTTACTAATATGAGTGAAAGATATTGTTATAAGAATTGGCAAAAGACAAAAATATAGAAGACTTAGAAAAATATAAAAATGCTAAAAAAGAAGCTAAGAAGGCTGTAAATGATGCAAAATTCAAGGCATATGATGACCTTTATCATAAGTTAGGTACTAAGGAGGGTGAGATGGGTATATATAAAC
>JAOXJP010055727.1:0-15843 GCA_025762735.1 Platanus orientalis | reverse complement strand
GGAGCATACAAGCTCTAAACATTGGATGAGAAACAACTCCCTAGACCTCAGAATGCAAGTCATTTGAGAAAGTACTATCAATAAGTAACATTTTTTCTCCTTCACAGTTATTTATCTTACATCATAAAGAAGAGTACATATCTCTCCAACTTGAGGTACAAAACCCCAAAACTCACTCAAACAGAGCTAATAGGCTTCAATTTGGTTGAAGCAAATGTCTTAAAATGGAATAGCTAGGTACTCTAACCTTATAAAACAAAACTTTTTGGGTTAGACAACTTGACTTCAATTTGGTTGAAGCAAAAGTCCTAGAATGGAATAACTAGGCACTCTAATCTTAAAAACAAATCTTTTTGGGTTAGACTAATATGATTCAATCTGGTTAAAGAAAAAATCCTAGAATGGAACAACTAGACATTCAAACTTTAAAAAGCAACACTTTTAAGTTAGATTAATAGGCTTTAGTTTGGTTAAAGCAAATGCTCTAGAATAGAATAACTATGCACTTTAACCCATCACTACAGGGTCAAAACGACAAGCTTTAGTTTGGTTGAAGCCTAAAAATCTCTAATCATAACTCTCCTAAATCACCTCAAATTTGTGTAATCTTGGTCTCTTTTGAAAGGTAACTAAATATCCATTCTAAATACACTAAGATCTAGCCAAAAGGAAAGTTTTGACTTTAGAAAACTTGAGATAAAAGTCAGTTATAGGATTACCCTAATACCCTAATTTGACATTAGTTTTCAAGCTTTATTACATAAAAAATTATAAAAAAACCCATAAATTGAAAGACCTAAATTACCCATACCCTTTGGACCTTACTACAAATAAAACTCATATCCTAAAAGTCTAAAATATCCCAACTTGCTTAAGCTTTTTGAACCTAGCCCTTTTGTGAGGTGGGATATATAGAAGTCTCTTCATATTGGCTACATCACTATATAGAGTGTTCAATGGGTCTTCTCCTAAGGCCCCCTCAATGAAAAGGAGTGTGGGATATCCATTTGGACATGACACTTATTATCTAATGGCCCATATAAATGAAAAAACTGCCCATATTCACACCCAATAGGTCCTTTTTAGGCCATTAATATTGGACCCATTTGTTAGAGCTGAATATGGATAGTTCACATCACTGAAGACGTTAGACAGCTCTTTGTGTATATGGACATATCATTAGTAGCTCTTGGCAACCCATGACCCACCATAGACAACTCTTGGCATCATGTAGATTCACCCATAGATAACTCATGGCAGCATTTAGGAACTCTTGGATATCCCTTTAAGATTAGGGGTGGCCAACATGAAATAATCGGGTTTGAGTTGACTGTAAATATGTTTCGAATCAAATCGGGTCAACCCGTTTTGATACGATTAAAAATGGTTCGGGTTCAGGTTAACCCATATAGTCGTATACCCTTATCCTCACATGACACAAATTTGGTCTTCCAGCATGAATAACCACATAACACGTGAACCCAACACGAACCAACATGAAATTAGTGGGTTAGAGTTGACTATAAATGTGTTTTGGGTCAAAGATGGTCGACCCACTTTGACACAATTAGTAAATGGGTCGGGTTCAAGTTAAGCCATCTAATTGTATACCCTTACCCCGACCCGACCTGACCCGACCAACATGAATTGTCACTCCTATTTAAGATATAGACCCAACATGTTATGTATGATAGCTTACAAGTCCCTAATCAATGTACATTATCCACCACATAAACAATAGCTTGACGGAGTAAAGTAATCGTTCTTAGAACAAGTGGGCTGTATTGAATAAAACCTTCATCAAACATAATCAAACCCGAACCCATGCGTGATCTTTGGTTTGACCATATATAGAGGGGATTTCTTAAAATGCTCCCTCAAGGTATCTAATCACATCCCATGACTCTGGTGACTCCATTTCATGCACATGAGTGCAAAACTATGCATAGTTTGGTTAAAATTCTAAGACACTATGCTTTATCTCTCACGTCGGATCAGGATCCTTTAGGGAAATAGGGATCGTGTGGCTTTTCTACTGATCTGCCTTGGTCACGAAACCGAGAGATCAATATTAGATACATTGAATATGTAATACACTCGCCCATACCTTCAAAACTTATCCCATTCATCATCACGACACCCCCAAGGCTTAAAAAAAAAGAGTAATCCACGTAACTGAAATTTGGCACTCACGTCCTTTCTAGCAACTCCACTAGGGAGAACCCAAGCGCTTATAGTGCTTAAAGAGGTGTAAGCGAAAACACTCCATCAAACTACATAGAATAAACTACATTCTTTTATTCTTTCATTGATATATCAATTGATTGTGTAAACATCATTCTTTCAATCTTTGTATTATGACATGATCATTTGTTCTTTTATTGGGTATACTAACATGTTATCTATATGTATGTGCCATTTTTTTTTTGGTATTAACATGATATGTACAATACAGCTAGGCATCTTGTTTACAATAACCAATATAGCATGAAACCAAGTGTGTTAATTTCTTTTTCAAATGAGTCTAGATAAAAATAGGAATCACATGCACCATGCATTCATGCATCACCATGTCATGTCCTAGCTGGATTTGTCTAGCACCTATTTTAGGAGGGAGGGGGGGATAGGTTTGTGCCTAAAGTGGCTCATTTCATTCGGGTCTAGTCAAAACTACCCCACTCTTGCCACCAATCCAGATCCATGTTGACAGATAGCATGGTGAGGTTTGAAGGCAATAGAACCTAGCCTATATAAACAAAACCCCTACACACATGCATTAGGCATCCTTTAGGATAGAAGATCCAAGCTAGGCACTGACATAAATTTGCATTAGATGTGGTGTTGATGTATGGTCCATTGCTTGTAAATTGACATTTCTTAAGTTCTAAAAAACTCTTCAGGGTGATTCCATGTTGAGTTCACCACCCTTCTCTTATCTACAATCCCTAGGAATTAGAAGATTCTTTTTTATTGTATAGCTATTCAGTTTGTGATAACGCAAACTATCCCATTATTTATTATTTACACACCTTTCAAGAGTTGTGAACCCTCTTTTGTACAGTCACTAATCTGTGTAAGTGTGGATTACCCTACTCTTTCATCCTTTCCATTGGCTACAATCCCAGGAATTAGTAAATTCTTTCCCTTGTACAGCTATTCAGTTTTCAATAATTCGGACTCTCTCATTCTTTATTCTTTCTTACACCTCACAAGAGTTTGGGAGTTCCCCATGTACCATCAATAGAGTTTGGCAGACTACCCTATTCTTTTGTTCTTTCCTTCACTCACAATAGAGTTAGGATTTCCCATTTGTACATCTATCTTGATTCTGCAGGCTCGTGGAATTCTCACAAACTATAGCTCATTTGAGTCACCAACTTTGTGTAATCCATTCTTTTATTTATTAAACATTTGGTGGTTATGCAGTTAATGTCTACATTCATTTATGAACATATACGGTTTGCACGTGCTATTTTTCTCTTCAGATAAGTGTTCATTCTTTTCAAATGTATTACATTTTAGAGGGGTCCATCCCTTTAGAAGGTCCGGTGGACTTGTGCTCTTGAGTCCTGCCTTTTAGAAGGGCAATATGTGGCCCTTTTGAAGAGCCAAACCTTTCAGGTATCCCTTCAGCTCTTCTTTAGGCTACAATTTGATTCACCTTTTGACTCTAGATTTATACTCCAATGAGTTCTACACTAACTTCCATAATTTGTTCAAACAAAATGTCTCCCAATTAAGGATTCTATCACTCCCTTCAAAAACTACCACATAAATGTAGAGAAATATGAGATCAAAACGGGAATAGGTTATGAATGCATGATCTATACATTTTCACCAAACATCACACGGTGAATCCACCCATAAATTTATTAGAAATTTGAGATCAAAATGGGAATCGATGTAGAGAAAGATGATATCAAAACGGGAATAGGTCATGATCCCTTACATCATTCCAAAGGAATGCTTTATTAGAAAACACATGAACTACACAATACCAAACATCACATGGTGAATCCACCCATAAATTTAATATAGTATTCATCACAAATCCTATATCCTTCAATGCAAGAATTTACTTGCCACAAATAATTTTTATTATTCCATTCTTAAGTTATAGCAAATGACCACATGGATTCAGCAAAAACTCCCAGGATAAAGTGTTTTGGATGAATCCATAGGAACATAACATGAATGGGAAATATATACCAAAAGACAACTGATATATAAGCAAATTAAATGAAAAAAGAATGAGAGATACAACGAGATTTGGAAATCTTCACCGTGTGCTTCCTCCTTCCCTAAGAACTTCTTCTTCTTCTTCTTCTTCTTCTTCTTCTTCTTCTTCTTCTTCTTCTCTCTCTCTCTCTCTCTCTCTCTCTCTCTCTCCCCTACTCCTTTATCTTCTTCAATCTTCCAACCCTTGATCTTCATCAACCAGAATCTAAGTGTTAATCTAACTCTAGTTGGGTACATTTTCGATAAAATTTTGGTATTCTTAGTCCTTTTGAGAAGGAAGTTTCCAAAATAATTGTTATGAGGGTGATTGAGTTGACAAAGGAGCTTATGTGTACAAGGTGTCTTTTGAAACTTTGGTCATTTTCTTCCCAAGAGGAGTGGGCTGATGTAATTGAAGAAAGAGAGATTGGCGTCCAAGGGAGTTCTAGATTTCGTTTGTAAGATTTTCTCTCCTCTTTTGGCTATCCACCCCCCACTCCAATATCAAGCATTATCAAAATTACGGTTTTCTGGATCCCACCCTCAGGCATTCTCTCCAATTCCTCCACCATAGCATTCTGCAAGAGAGGATAGCAACATGTAAAGCTGAAGCCTTTGTACAAACTAGGCAGCTGAGATCCGAAGGTTGAAGCATGCTTTGTTGAAGAAATACAAGAGAAGACAAGTATCCATTAGCAAAATAATCCTTCCTAACCTGTATCATTACATCTGCAACAATATTTTAACCGGGGAAAACATACCTGTCCAACCTCCACAGCTTGCAGCAACTTCTCCTCCGGAAGAAAGTTACAATAGCCCTGAAAAAAAGACGACCTAACATATCAGTGAAATATCTTGATGAATGACAAGGAACAAAAGCTACTACAAACATTCATATCAACCTCTAGTGTTCTCATCTATTGTATTTTTCCCGTTATCTTGTGAAGCAAAGATTAAACTCACAACTTAATGTTGAAATGCGCACATACTAAGGAACTGAACACAAAACACAGCCACTCAGTTATTAATTTAGTTGGGGTTTTTTTATAAATTAGTTATTTAATTTAGTTTCAGTTGTTCAAGTCCAAACAGATCCAAGAAACCAAATGTAAACTTTGCGTGGAGAAAATTTCTGTAAATAAAACTAGTTTTGTATTGATAAAGATGTAACTATGGTTAAAAATGAGGGGAAAAAAAGGTCGGGTGGAGAGAAGGAAGAAAAAGATGAAGGAACAGACGTATGGGTGAAACTTGGGCCAGGCTGAAACAACGATTCAGCCAGCAGAGGTGGGCATGGGCTCAATTTTCAGCCCAAGGTTGCGTTCAGGCAAGTTTGGGCCAATTCATTCTCAGCCCAACAACCTGTCCTAGTTGCTGTGAAATCATATATATTTAGTGAAATAATTTTATACATATATACCTATGTGCATATGTGTATACATACAAATACATATATACACAAAGCTCGGCTGGCCTGAAATCATGTACGTGTAGTTTATTCATCATATAAAAAAGCAGACACACACACACACACAAAGGTACAGTAGATACATGTGAAATCAAAACAGCCAGTACTCTGTAATCAAAAGGCTCTAGTTAAAACCGTAAGTAATTAAAACCAAAGAGTAAAGTGAAAAGAAGGGGAAAAAAAATCCCTCAACTTCATCCAACCCAATGATTACTAGCGTCTTATTGCTTAAAGTGATTCCCTCACTTAAGAACCTCCTGTCAATGCAGTCTGATATCCAACTGAGGCACGACGAAGCAGGAGCAATCTGATGCTCTGCCACCAAATTGATACAGGACCAATGACAATAAAAATAACCAAAAAGAAAAAAGAAAAATAGAGAAAGACAAGATACCAACTAAAATCACAATAATTGATGCCAAGGTGGGAATGTAACATGCAAAAGTATACTAGTAAGGGTAATTATGTCCCAGTATACTTGATGTGTACTTTTGTAAATACCCTGTACACTTCACGTACTTTTGTATTTCATGTAGTCTACATACAATGAGTATGTGAGAGTGATATCTCTCCATACATTTTCTCCTTCTTCTTTCTCCTACAAAACCCTAGATCTACATCCACTAAAACACCAAGAATCAATTCCAAGTTGGTATCAAAGTAAGGCAGAACCAGAAGGAACAAAGAAGCCAATGCTTCATCACAGACATCAGCAGGCCATACAGTGGATGTCAGCAACTGTATGGACTGCTACAGTGGTAATGTGAGTTTTTTTGAAGAAGAAGAAGAAGAAGGTAATGTAATATATTAGAGGAAAATCAAAACATACACAAAAGAACATGAGTCATGTTGTATGACAGGCAAAGCTAAACACAACAAAAAGGGCAGTCCCAGTGCACGAGGCTCCCGCCACTACGGGGTCTGGGGAGGGTCAAATGTACGCAGCCTTACCCTTGCAAGCAGAGAGGCTGTTTCCGTGACTCGAACCCATGACGCCCAAGTCACAATGGAGCAACCTTACCGATGCGCCAAGGCAAAGCTAAACACAACAGAGAAAGAAAAAAAAAGGGGCAAGGATTCAAATCAAAACTCCTCTACGCCATATGGATATAAGAGACCCAATCGAAAAGCCACTCCCTATAAGAAGGATGTCGCCTCCTAAACTGAAGACCGACCAGTCATAGAGTCTAGAAAGAACCGAGTCCATCAATTTCCAAAACGGACTTGAGGTGCCTTCAAAAATTCTTTTGTTCCGCTCTTCCCAGATGGCCCAACATAAAGCCGCCGAAATCACCTTCCAAATCTCCTTTCCCAGCTTACTCCAACCTCTACTAGATTGATGCGGCCAACGCTGAAAAAGGCTCTGAAGGGATTCCGGCTGAATCCAATGCATCCCAAAACGCAATAAAAAGTGCTTCCACAGGGGAATTATGCTTGGACAATGTAAGAATAGATGTCCCGAAGACTCTCCCTCCAAAAGGCACATGCATCACCAGTTTGGGATAATCAAGCCCCTATGGATTTAATTGTCTATTGTTGGGACTTGGTCCCACCACAATTCCCCCATAAAGAAAGAGATTTTGGAAAGTAGTTGTGGGTTTCAAATGAACTTAATAGGGAAGGAAATGGGGGCAGGAGTGCAGAGATCCTCATGCATTGATTTGACCGAAAAGCCTGCTTCTTCATCCAAGAGCCATACCCTCTCATCATCTTTCTCCATATCACCTAGATGATACCCTTCTAGGAGTTCCAATAAACACCCCATCTCCTCAATCTCCTAGTCATTAAGGTTTCTTCTCGGTTGAATCTTCCACGAGCACCACACTTTGGTTCGGATCATATGATCTCTGACCAAACCCCACTTACACCCGACCACACTATAACAAGTTACAAATAAATTGCAAAGAGGCTCAAAAGCACACTAGGGATCATGCCAGAAAAACACCTTTTCCTCATTGTTCACCTTTAACCTAATGAACCTGGAGAACAAATCGGCCCCTTCGCTAATTCCTTGCCAAACCCCACAGCCTAAAGGTCCCAGGGGAGCCCCACTAGTCCATCCCCTCCGCTCCTCACCATACTTTGCCGCAATCATCCATCTCCATAAAACCTGATTCTCGGTATCGAATCTCCAAAGCCATTTACTGAGAAGTGCTCTATTGGTATCGCACACAAAGCAAATGACCAAACCCCCTTGGCCCAAAGGCCGGCAAACAGTCTCCCAACTTACCCAATTAATCTTCCTTTGCCCTTGCTTTAAATTCCAAAGAAAATCTCTTTGAATCCTCTCAATCTTCTTAACAATAGACGCTAGAGCTTTGAAGAGAGATAAAAAAAGGATTGGTAGGTTTGATAAGACGCTTCTCAACAGAACTAACTTACCCCCTTTTGAGAGAAATCTACCTTTCCAGCTTGAAAGCCTCTTCTCCATCCTCTCTACCACCGAATTTCATATGGACTTAGACTTCGCCCCAAGCGGGAGACCAAGATAAGTGATCGGAAGGGGGGCCACCGAGCACCCGAGAAAAGAAGCAGATTCCTCATTGTTGGGGACTTCACCAACAGAACTGACAGTTGATTTACTCAAATTAACTTTCAACCCTGTAAAGCCCTCTAGAATAAGAAGAATACATCTCAAGTATTTCATATACTTCACATCATTCTTAATCAGAAATAAAGAGTTGTCTGTAATGTGAGTTGATCCCAATTTTTTATAGAACATGATTCTACGTTATTTTACTTATGCTTTCAAATGATTTTGGGATCAAAGAACATTTTTAGTACAATTTCTAAGAAAAAAAATCAATTTAGATCAGTCAATTGATCTGTTCATGATTCAGTTTTTTATGATAAAGGACAGTTTATCCAAGTCCTTGCAATTTTGTGCATCTATAGATACAAGTTTTCCTCAATTTGGAGCAGTATTGAAGCTTCAGTGATAGTTTTTTCACTACAGTGTTTCCACCCAAAGAAAACTTCGAAATTTTGGATACAGCAGCGAGTCGGGACTGGTATATGTGTTGATTCATGCTTATAACTCCTGTGTGGATACCGTTTATATATGAAAGAGACAACGTATGTTGCTGTGTGATATCATAGTGGTGAGTGGCATGACCTAATGGGTTGTATCACTCTTGTTTGCTAAATTAGGACTGTAGTCCAGTGAAAGATCTGATTGCTGCTATGGGAATTGTGTTTCTATAATTAAAGCATATATAATAGTGAGTGTGAGCATGTTTGATGGTTGTACTGTGTTTGTGATTGTGTGTACTTGTGAACCCCAACACCTTCACTAGTGAACCCCAAAACCTTCTCCAGCATCACCCACAAACAATGTTAGTTACAAAAAGGATATATTTAGCTTTCATATTCCAGGCTTTGAAAATCCCACTTCAACTAAACTTCATGGCTCCATTTGTTTCATTGTAAAATTTTGTTAGGATGTAAAACTAATCGGAGGTAAAACTTCGCTCTGTAAAGTTCTGCACTTGATTTATTTTCTAGTGTTTGTTTAATCCCCATAAAATAGGATGTAAAATCAAAGAGAAACATGTTTAGCAGGAAGATGTGTGATGAGTGATTGCATTCCGAATGAACCGATCACTTTTTTCTTTCTTGTGTGGAAAGTAGGATGTCATTTTGTCTCCTATGGTCTAATCTCTACTTGAATCAAATCAATAAACATTGTTGCCATGAATATGGGTCTCAGACCTCCAACCCATTGGTTTGGATCCTGTCCGGCCTCCTTATGGCCTGTTAGGACCTGTCTGGACTAACAGGTCAACACATCACCAAACAGGAGCGGTTTGGATCCCATCCGACCTCCTTTTTTTCAGTGACATGTCGACCTGTTAGGCCAGACAGATCCTAACAGGCCATAAGGAGACCGGACAGGATCCAAACCGCCAACCCATAAGTCAAGATGTTGATAAGATTTTCAATATGAGAATTACCTAATATTGTTAGTATAGATATCCCATTAACAGAGAGAGAAAACGATGTACGAGCATTCTACCTTGAAAAGGGAGCCTCCAAGCATGAGAGCATATGAGTTTAATCATTCTTCACCCTATCTCAACCTTTTATCAAGTAATGTTATTATAATTTAATTAGTAACTAACAGAACTCGCAATAATGTGCTTCTTACCTCAAACTACCTTCATCATCTTATCATATGTATGAAATACTGAAAATTATATATGACAACAAAAGGTCATAACAGATGGGACTGACAAACCAACACATGGCCTCAAACTCCAACCCATTTCTCCACAACCATAACTCCAAGGACGTTAGGTTTTCTGAAATCTACAACTTAAAAATCACTTACTCCAAGCCAGAACTTCAAGTTTGCTGCTTTTGACAACAAATGAGGGGCCAAATTCAATAGTTCCCATGCAGAAATTTTTTTCTTTTTTTTTAATGCTTGAAACCAGGTCCATCCAACTTCAATGGAGATAAAGGCACAAATAGGAAGAGATTAGATAACTGAACCATATAAAGCACTGCTTTCAGTATTTGCAAAGACTCCATTCGATAATATGCATGCCCAAAATGTGGTGGGAGCCAACCTCAGTCACCCATAAAGAAGGGACCAGAAAGACAATCCATAACAGCAAACTGCATATGCTCAGATGGTTTCTAGTGGTGCTTCCGCTGGTTTATAAAACCAATTGTTTATTTGTTTCTGGTCTAGGCCTGTCGATTCAGCTAGTGCCATCTTATCAGCCTCCGTTGGGTATGGCCATTTTTAGTTAACGTTCCACCAGTCAAGAAATGTTTGCCTTGCTTCTTCTGGTAGCTTTCCTTTTCTTTTTTTCTTTGAAAATTCCTACTACAGGTTACTTATATAATCGTTGTATTTGGGCAAGAGCTTATCCTTAAGCTCTTGATCTTCACTTTTTTGACAAACCTTGTTGGCACAAGGTGTCTTGGCTCGGATTTCCAACCCAGAATCTAGTGAGGTCAAACTCATTCCAATTCTCCACCAATCATAGTTGTGAATAGAACATCTAAACCTCTAGCTTTTTCACCTTTCATTCTGTTTCCTCTTCCATCTTGATTCATCTCCATTACAAAGAACAAAGAATAAGCACAGAAGTGAAGAAACAGAAAAATATAGGAGTTGGAGCTCTTCTCAGATAGCTATAAAAGCTTCTAAGATTTTGAAGGAAATTCAAAAGAGGGAAAGCAGATTTAGAGAGAAAAGAAAGTAAGAGGAAGAAAAATCGTACCAGAAAGAAGTCGTTGCCGGTAGAGTGAATGAGACTAGCCATCCAGGATGAAGAGAGTATTTAGGAGGTCACTGGAACAATATAGCTGTTGAGAAGGAAGAGAGATGGGACGATGAGCTTTTGGCTTCGCAAGGCGTAAACAACTTACGCCCGATTTGGTTGCAGGTACTTTACCCCCCTTTGGGCGTAAAAAGGTGGGCCCCACAAACAAAGTTTTACTAGCTTTTATATGTTTTACCATGTACCAAACACCCGAATTTGTGCTTTACTTCGTAAAAATTTGTTTTACAACCATTTTACATGCAAACGAAGCCTAAAAGAAAATAAACTCTACAATAGTTATCCTCGTCATAAAGTATAACCCTACCAGTATTTTAACCATTACTGCCCCAAATCACATCGGATTCTCAAGATCTTGGACTTGTTGGAAAGATAACTGAATAATCTTTCAAATGACACCAAAATCAAGCTAAATGGGTAAGGTCTGACACTTTGACCTTTCAAAATAAGGTCTAAAGAAAACTGATAGAAATAGAACTTTCACTTCCCTAAAAAATAAATAAAATCTATTATACTTGAAAATAATTACCCCCCGCCCCCCCCAAACTGACCGATAAGAACTAAACCTAAACCAATACAAAGCTGAAAATTTTTTTAATTGTTGCAAAAAATACCCAAGTACCCTTGCATAAGGCTATCAAATTTGAGAATGGACTATTTTCTAGTTTGAAAACATTCTCCCTTGTTCGAAAGAACACAACCTCTAGTTTTAAAGTCATTAAGGATCAACACCACTGTATGACTTGGAGGGCTTAACCAAGTAACATGTCTGTGATGAATTTCTGATGTCAAACCCTTTTCCAATAATTGAATTTGTCGCCTTGTCTTGGAGAAAGTTCAAACAATGTTTCTTTACATAGTTCATCTAAAATCACCTCAAGACAATCAAACAATAGCTCACTAACTTTCTTTGACGTGTCAAGGGGTTGTTGTACAGAAGATTCCTTCATCTCATTCAAAAGAAAAGAATCAACGGTCTGTTGTATTAGCTCAGGCAAAATTAATTTGTTTAGGACATCCGCTTGACAACTTATATATATATGGGTAGACTTGGTGGAGATAGCTTTGGCTTATCATCAACCATTTTGACAATTAGGGAATAACCTTGAAGATGGTTTTGGATATTAGTGCTATGTTTATTTTCCCTTCAGGTAAGGCAACCCAAGTTCTAATTACTGACAAGCATGAAAACTTTATCTCCACAAGTTTTGTCAAGGAAATCTTACAAGATGTTATAGATCAACTATTTTGTGGATAATATAGAAAAGGTTTTGGTATTCAATTCAAACAAAGGGGCTACACTGGTGGTGCTGGATGCAGATTTGTTCCATTGAAAGACAACAAAGTGATGTTAGGCAAGCAATGCAACTTTTGATTAGGCCACGCATATGTTGTACATTTTTAGTTGTGGTGTGTGTTAGAAACTTAAAGTGAAGGCACAAAAACATATTCCAATTGTGCAGGCAGCTTTCAAAAATAAGAAAACAAGTAAATAGCTGATGATGAGTAAAAGTTATCTCCATCAACTTCACTAACTTTATTTTTTTTTTTTGATAAATAAGGAGAAAAGGAAGCAAGACTACAAGCACGAGCCATACAATTAACAAGCCCCACACCCACAGACAAGAAAAGACAGCCCAATGAACAAAAAACAAAGGACAAGAGAAGACAGCCCTAACAATGAAAAGCAGTGGACTCCCAATCAAACATCCAGTTGTGAAATCTCACTCCTTGGAACGAAGGAAGAAACGACACCCAGCAAAATAACAAGGACAGCACATTATCAAATATACAATGGGATTCTGACACTGAGTCCTTGTATATCCTTGAATTTCACCCCAACCAGATACCTAACACACAGCGGATGGAATACAGCACCAAATAAAGATTCCATTTTGGCTAAGCACACCGTCCATCCTACAAACCCAAGCTCGGACCACACCCTCCAACGAGGAAGGAAAAACCCAACTAAAGCCAAAACGCCGCAGCACAGATTGCCAAATAAAAGCAGTCGCCCTGCAATGGATAAAAAAAAGTCTGACAAACTCAGCCTCCTGACAGCATAAAGCACATTTATTGGGCATCAGCCTCTCGAGCAAGGCAAGACGGCCCACCGTGGGAAGTCCACCTCTGCAAGCCAACCACATAAAGAAAGAAACTTTGGACGAGATAAGCGGATACCAAATAGCCTGGACTGGGAAGGAAGCAGATCTAACCAAACCCAAATAGATGAACAAGGACTTCACCAAAAAACAATATCCTTGCTAGCAGCCCAAATCATGGTATCCTCCTCACTACTTCCAAGACAAGCCAAATCAAGCAAATGCAGCAGCCAGCCAGCTTCCTCCACTTCCCAATCATTTAGATTTCTTCTAAAGTGAAGATTCCATGAGCAAAAAATCATCAATCTAATCATGAACACCTTGACAAAGACATCTTTGATATTGGCCAGCTCAAAGAGAGAAGGAAACAAGCAATGAAGAGGGACATTGCTACACCAAGAGTCAGCAATGTCCCTCTTCAACTTTACTAACTCCAAATAAACAAATGGATAATTTAGATAAGTTGGATTCTAAATATCCGATGCAGAAAAATGATAAAGTTAATACTTCTCTTTTGAATGGGGTGAAGGAATCTCCCTAACAACCCATTGGCATGCGGCCAAGGAACTTAATGAGATGTTGTCCAGTTTTCCTTATATGATTCTAGATAAGCTGACTGAAAATTGTACTTAAAGTTTTTTCCAAACCTAGCCAACAAAGTCAATTGTAAGAAGAAAGGTTAGAATTAGAGATTTCATTAGAACGTGCTACACGGTTTACCCTCGAAGACACCCAATGGTATTGTTCCTTCATCAATTATAAAACTTGAAGTCGAGGTATTTTTTTCCAAATCAAGGAATAATGATGCAGAATTACGAACAGCCCATACTCATATATGCTATGGGTATATGTAGGGTATTATGGGTATTTCAAGTTTAATATTTTTTTTAATAATCGAGGTTAATTTCTTGTTAGTTACTTTGAAGGTTTTTATTTAATTCCAAGTGGAGTAAGTTTTAGTTTTTTTTAGATTAGTGAGTTTTATTTCCATCACTTTTCTTTGGGGCCTTATTTTGTCATTCAACTTGATTTTGGGGTCATTTGAAAAGTTATTTAGTTACCTTTAAATCGAGTCCAAGATTTTGCGAAAATGATGTGACTTGGGAAAGTTATAACCAAAATGCTGTTAGAGTATCAGTTTGTGACGGGAATTAACTTAAGACTTTTATCAAAGTATTATTAGAGTGGGATTTGGAAAGCATAGAATGTAAAAGCTATATATACAATTTATAACTCAGAATTTTATAAATGGATTGATTTAATGAAGCAAACTACTAAAATCTTGGATGTGTGATGTGATTGCCTTGAACCCTAGGTGTGATTGCCTAGGCAGCAACTAGTGTGATTCTAGTTAATATTTTCTCTATCTCTATTTTCTTCTATGTTTTTCTATTATTTTTTTCTTGCAAAATCCTTTGGTACATTGCCAATAATCAACCCTCACTAATTTCAAACTTTTCAATCCTAGCCCAATATTATAAACTTTTACCCTTAAAACCCCGTTCTACACATTAAAGTTGTATTTCTCCCAAAACCTTAATGAGAAATCAATCTCCTTTGGTCCTACTTTACCAACAGTTTATTGTCTTCTTTTTTATAGCACTCCTGCTTTGGCTCCTACTAACTGGCATAGCTAGTAAAGAACATGAGAAGACTAGATTGGCATTGGTGCTGCTCTCAAATTATGAAAAGAAAGGGCACCAAAATAGCATGCCAAAATGAGGATTGCAAGTGAATATTTTTTAAATTGTCATAGCATGGTATCAGAACAGGAAAAAGATAACAACAGACACTAATTAAATTCACAGGCTTATATGTTCATGAGAAACATCGGTGGACTGACATCATTTGAAGCCCAAAAAGTTAGTCTCACGTCTGATGCAATAATATGCATGGCAATTCATATGTTCATGTTCTTTAGGATATCTGTAATGGAAAACCTATATCAGCATCCATGTAACATTTATGGATAATTTCGAGATCAGAGCGCACCTCTATCATCAATATTGCACTATCTGTGCCAGCAAGTAGTAAATCCAACTCTGATTCTTCCATTTCTCTGGTCGTTGGATTCACAATAAACTTATCACCGACCAGGCCAACTCGAACTCCTGCAATCACTTTCGAGTTTGGCACTTCTGAAAGAGCTCTGCATTATTTGACATTATTTAGAGTCAGAATTAGATGCCATGTTTTACACTACTGAGCTCTGTACTTATAGTTAAGTCTAAGAAAGGATGGTATGTTAAGATTACTGTTATACATGAGAGCCAGAATGCCCCACGGGGGATACTTGAACAGACTTACATTGCTATTCCAGCTGCTGTGACTGCCAGGGAATCAGGGGAGTGTAAACCATCATAGCTCAAAACCTAGAGGTGCAACATGATGACAGAGAATAAAGCATTTAAAGTAAGAAACTGTTACATAATACTGGGAATCTATATTGAAAGAATGAAAATGTTCTTAAAATTAGCTATGCTGATAGAAAGAAAATGATACATAACAAACTATTTATTCAAGCCTTAAATTTTTAAATAAACATGTTTCAAGCAATAAATATATCAAAAGCTTGCATCAATAGGATGAAGACATAATCCTCTCAGAATATGTAACAACCCATTAACAAGGGTAACCCATCTTTTCATTAAATTGTCATGTCAAACACTTGTCACACAATTCTTGAAACAAAATCTCTATAATTCCTTCATTTACATTTAAATACTAATTACATATATATATATATATATATATATATATA
>JAOXJP010055716.1:0-15844 GCA_025762735.1 Platanus orientalis | reverse complement strand
CAGACATAGGTAGGACCCAGAGGGGTAGGGTTTCTCCTGGGTCTTTGCACTAGGCTTAGGTTGTACACATACTTAACTAATTTTGAAAATCATGATTTTTAACCCAGGCTTGACGCCTAAAATTCACTCCAACGACTGACGTTCCTTCTCAACGCCTAAAATTAAATTCAAGAGTTAGGAAGAAAATAAGAGCCCACAAAAAGTGCTCGTGCATAGGATTGAATTTCAAAGGTTATGGCAATCATGGGACAGGCCGAGAGAAGGTCAATGCTCCCTGGGGTGGGTCCTATATCTCAACGCCTGATCTTACTCTTGACGCCTAAATTTTAATTCTATGAAATTCAGGTCTTATTTACTGGGAGAAAATCCAACAGTTGGATTTCTCGAATTTGGAGCCCTTGAGGTTTTGAGAAAAATGCAAAATTATGCATGATGATAGGCAACATATATAAGAAAAACATACCCAAATTAGGCTTTAGATCATGCATACAAAAATCAAAGCAAAAATAAAAAAATATTAGGCGAAACTAGGTCACCAAAGACCCAAATTTTGGTTTTTGTTTGTGGGGCCATCTCGAGGCCTTCCACAACTCATAAAATCACAAAATTAATTTTACTATCAGTTATACATGTCTAGTATAACATACTAAAATTTGGGCTCCAACATATTTATAGAAAATTTACAAGAAAATCTACACTAGAGCATGCTCAGAAATGAAAGCAAGTAGAGGTTGTTGAGCCTTTACTATGTAACCCGAACTGAAGCAATGGATTAGCAATAATTGGACAGCATAACAACTTGTTAAATGAACATATGATCATGGAGAAACTAAAACAAACTTGGGTTTAGGCCTACCTTGGGTCCAAGTGACCTAGGGTTTGAAGCAAATCCTCTTATTTTTCTTCTTCTTGTTCCTCTCTCTCTTTTTTTTAGGGTTTTAGTTGTCAACCTCTATGTGCACGAAATTGGGGTGGTGGAGGGTTAAGATCAATACTAAAGATATCTAGATGGAGGGCCAAGATTAGTTTAGCAAAAATGAGGTGGAGGGTGGAGATTGATTTGAAATGGGTGGCTAGGATTAGTGTAGTTTGTGCTAGGTGACTTGGACAAGGGAAGGGCTGGGATTAAATCAACTAATCTTTGGGTGGAGGGTGAGGATGTTAGTGTGCTAGTTCACTTGGATTGGTGAGGTGGGCAAAGGGGAATTGAAGATGCCATTTGATAGGGCTTGGTTGGTTACAATTTCAATGGGAGGCATCAAGATGCCAATCGGGGGGATATAGGGGGTACCCTAGGGATTTTAATTTCAGCCCCTAGATCTATGGGTGAGGGATGAGGGTGCACATTGGAAGGTTCCAATCCAAGGGTTGCCAATTTCTATATTTAGGTGTGAATGCATGAAATGCCACTAATGAGCTAAATTTGAAAAGTCTTGGCTCATTAATGGATTTTTATTGCTTTTAGGGTTTTTGAACCCTTTCTCTACCGTCAAGCCTCGTGGTCTCTTGAGCTCGAAAGTTAGCCAACTTAGTGTCCTTTCAGAAGGTCGTAGATAATCCAGTCGCACTGGACCAATAAGAACCAAATTACGATAAGGGTAAAGGGGGTGAAATCAGGGTTTTTTCTTGAAAAGCTCTCATATGCCTTTAAAAGGGAAAAATGGTAAAATTGATCCAAAATTTATCAAATGACAGATGATCCTTGGTCTAGGTGAGTCGTAGCCTCTGACAACATTGAATTGCGATGCCTAAGCAAGAAACTGGGTCAAACACCCTTTTTGGGCAGTTAAAGAATACTAGACTGGAAATGCTGTTGGTTTTTTTGTAAAGCCCCTTCATGGACCATATTTGAGGGATTTAAAGCTTGGGGAGTCTCAGAGTCACAGGAGCTGATAGACTGACCACCAGGATCTTGGGCAATTACCAAGAGGTTTTCGAAGCAGGGTCACTTGGAGAGTTTGAGTTTCCGTAGCTACCTGAAGACTGGTGAAATTAAGCTGTCAAACATTCTTTGATGTTAGAGTTTGTGAAATGATCTTTTGAGGGCAGGGGTGAAACTGAGAAAATGGGCCTGACCTTGCTATATTCCGAGTCCGGGAGAACTTTTAAGGGCATTCTGTGTGCCAAATACAAACAAAAAGTTCTTTATTTAGGCTTGAGTATAAATGATTGCTTAGGCTATAGGATATTCGTAATCCAATAAGAACTTGATAGTTTGGAGGCTCTGAATTTACTATGGGGTGGCCACTAACAGACTGAGTTTCTGAATTTAGGTGAACTCCCTGGAGTTGGTTGAACACCTAATTTTTAGACCTGATTTATTGCTCCTTTTGGAGTATTTAAGGGAATTTGAGGAAATAAGTTTTGCGAAAGTTCACTCTCCTTATACAATTTTTCGAAGGCCTCGCGATTCTACAGAAATGGACATCGATTGATCCTGATTTGGAAGTCTGGAGAATATTCTGGCTCCATAAGAACAAAATGCAACTAAACAGCTTTTTGACCCCTTAGGGGAGATTTGAGATTTCACAGAGGTTTGAGATTTCAAAATTCTCTTCTCAGACCTGAAGATTTGAAGCTAAGGTTGAGGCCAAAATATGACAATCAACATTTCTGAATTTAAAGATCGGATGAATCTTCGAGAACTTTTGCAAGGGTCATTTATTGGTCAAGGTCATCATAAGTTGAGAAATTGATTTTTCAGTGTTGAGCAATATCTGTTCTGTGATGAGTTCCTTATAATAGGGAGAAACAGAGATACATAGGATCTGAAATTACACCATTTGGGTAATGGGAGAGGCTTCAGGGATCCTTTGAGAGTCCATGGGTGAATTCTCTGAGGTAAAAAGGGTAAAATGGTAATTTTTAACTCTTTGAAGGTAAAATGGCAAAATGGTAATTTTTTTACCTATGATGTTTTGCCAAAAAAAGATTTGCAGGAGCTTAAAAACTTGATGATATGGATGAGGTTCTTAAATGTGGACCCTCAAAGTCCTATTGATGCTTTTGTAAGAGATTAGAGTTTGACCTGAAATGATGCATTTGGACTGCAATAAGGTGCTTTGACTGGTTCATTCACGACTAGGAGTATCCAACAAGACTTATTTGGGAATCCCTAACCTCTTAGAGTCTATGTTTGTTCTTCCTAAACTAGGGGTGCTTAGGGTCTTGATGCCTAAAAGTTATGCTATCATTATGCTATCAAACAACACGAGTCAAAGTTTGGGTGCTGACAGTCATCATTCTTAAAGCAGTTTGGAGAGATAATTTTTTTGAAAGAAAATGAGAGATGAGTCTTGATGCAATGGGTTTTCTTCATGTTGGATTTGTAAGTCCGGATTTAAGGTTTTGGTGGGGTTGTCCCTTTTTGTCAATCACAACCTTTGTATTTATTTATTATTGATACATTTGAAGGCATATTAATGGTTGACATATTGAAATATTTCATCTTTACAAGTCGTAGCTAGCAGGGTTTTATGAGATTTACAAATGATCTTTAGAAGATATTATCTCACTCGTTAAACTAATTTTTTATATGTTTTTAGTTAATATTTTTACTTTTAAATTTTGTTTACTTATTCAAATAATAAAAGTTTTAAAATAATGTTAAACATTATTCTTTATTTTAAAATCTCTTATAATATATCTCATCTCCATATGGCTCCTATGAGTTATTTACCAACAAAAAAAGTCTCAAACTCATCCTATTTCATCTCCTTTCTCTCTTTCCCTCCTCACACATGCTATCTCCCATTATAGGAATGGATTCCTTCCGCTTTAAACTACAAGACTAAAAAAAAACTTAGACTCCTTCTTCAAGTAACCTCATTTTTTTCTTGTATTTTTTATATTTTTCTTATGTAGTTATCCTCTCAGTGTGTGTGGAAAACAAAACCCTACGATTTGTGGATAGTTTTTAATTGTTACCTTTTTGTTATTTTGTTATCTTTAATTTTGTTTCGGCCGCGGAATCCATGTGTGGTCATGAAATTAACATAAACAACAACTGAAGATGGAAGCAAGAAAGACAGAGAAGAGAGGATCGATTAATTAAGAGAACTTGGAGAATGTCGATCTCAATGGCATGGCTTTAGATTCTTTAGTGATTATCAGCCACTTAAGTCTTACCTACAACAATATGATGAAACTCCATTATTAATCCAAGGAATATAGTTTTTTTTTTTTCAAAACTTATTTGAGTTTTATATTTGATATTTTCGTCCCTTGGTTTCCCTTGATTTACATTACCCGTGTATTAGTCCAATGATTCTATTTTTAATAATATTCAAAGAGTCCAGTTGAAGAGTAATGATAACGAAATTGCATTGATTGTTAAAAAAAACTACACTAAATTTAAAAGTAAAGAAATTGCCTAATATAAGAAGTCACTGACTGAGTACAAATAAGACAGAACACCAATGGATGGTGTATGTGATGGCTTTGAAAAAATAGAGTTTAGTTTATTATAAATTTATCAAGTACCTTTGCAAAAATTAAGATTTTAATCGGCATGTTTATCAATTTTCTACCTTCTAAAATGTAGAACTTGGTAGCTAAAGCAAGTAAAGACTTTGTTTTAAAAGTGTATCTTTTGAGCTCATAACCATAAAATATTAAGATTGAAGTTTGCAATCCCTTAATAATATTAGTTTTAATTCCATATTAAATTTTGTGATTTCAAATTTTTATTATAAAAAATTATCATCTCTAACACATTCTACAACTTTATTTTTTAATATATATATTTTGGACTTGGCTATTTTTTTAATATTTAACATGCCTTCAAGTTTTTTTTTTGGTAGAACATGCCTTAAAGTTAAATGTTTTAAAGGAATACAATCATATCTAAATTGCCCGTGTGAATTCACATGTTTTGCTCAACCACCCTTCTCTCTCATCCGTGTGTATACTTTATCTAAATTTTTGTTCTTTAATTTTCCCAAAACACCTTCCAATGTCCTTTATTTTCTATCTTTATATCTATTTTCCTATGAAAATGGAAAATTTTCCCCAGTATCTACTATGATATACTAATAAAATATGGAAGAAAATGTTCTGTGACGAAAAAGTGTTTGTAGTGTGTACGGTGAATGATAAGTAGACATGTATTGTGTTTGGGGGTTAAAAATGTCCAAAAAAAGTGTTCAAATGAAAAAGTAGGTGTTCAAAAAGAGACATCAAATTCAAAAACCCATCATGTGTCTATCAATGCACGCTTATAGAGGTCTGTATCAACGCTGACAATCATTCTCCATAAACTATATGTCCATTTTAATTGGAAAGAGGGACAATTCTTAATAGGAAATAACCAAAAAAAATTAAAAAATTGAAGAAATGAGTTCACGTCATATATCATTAATTACAAACATAGAAACTTTTCTTGAAATTTCTCTCATTTTTTCCTAAACATCTCTCATTTTTGCTCTTTAATTAATGACTCAAATCTCCCATTAAACTAAAATTTGTTTTTTAGTTAATTTTTAGGTGACAATGCAAAGGGGGTGTCAGGTGGACACCCATAATTTTTCTTCTTTTAGTTGAATGGGAGATTTAGGCCATTAATTAAAGAGCAAAACATGTTGAAAATTTTAAGAAAAAATGAGAGAAATTTAAGGAATAGTCATTAGATTAATAATTAATGATATATAAATTATACATTTAATACATAAATTAAAAATAAGAATCTCTCATAAGATTAACACACACACACACACACATACATATATATACACACACATTAGATTTTTATATTAAAATATATAATTTATATATCATTAATTACTAAAATAATAAATTTTTATCTCATTTTTTCATAAACTTCTCCACATGTTTTGCTCCTTAATTTATGGCCTAAATCTTCCATTCAACTAAAATGTCACTTTAGTTAATGCTTAAGTACAAAACAAATGAAGTAACACGTGGACACACCTTTGATTGTTCTTCTTAATTTTTCTATTAAAATATATGATTTATATAATTAATTATTAACTTAAATCACTTTTCTTACAATCTATCACATTCTTTCCTAAATTTCTTCAAACGTTTTGTTCTTTAATTAATGGCCTAAATCTTCCATTTACAATTAAAAATTATTTTTTTAGTTAGTTAATTAATGCCCCCTTTTCATTTTCTTATCCCTAAATTCTCTTTCATTAAGTTTTTTATTACCAAATATATAAATAAATTAATAATGAAGGGTTTTTAAAATTATATTAATTAATAATTATTTTTTAATAAAACTGGTGGGATAATATAATAATTACTGGATTATAGACATGAATATAATAAAAAAACAATGCAATTGATATTTGATTAGGTGGGAATACATCTCAACGTAGTGGATTAGGAGACTAACCTACCTGTCTATTTTGGTAGTTTTTTTTATTTTATGTAAATCTTAAATTACTATAATATATATTTTTTTGGTCAGGGTATGCCACAAAATTTAGGTTCTATTTAGATTTAAATTATATTTACAACAAAACCATTTTATTTTATACTAAATAATACCAAATAGAAAACCTTTTGCCTTTTATCTTCGATGGTATCGACAAAATAATATTTTTTAAAACAAATATAGGCTGACTCATGCACGTTTGAACTTTTACGGGTTAAACAAAAAGATTTAGATTTCAACCAACTTAACAATCATACTCCCTATCAAAGCAAACACTTAGAGCCTTGCCACAATAATACCAATTGTAGTTCTAAACCCGATTCTAGAATCATTAGGCCCTTCTAATAGAATTTATTCCAAAATAATGATTATAGAAAGCACCACTGCACTCAACGACATCTCTACACTCTAACCAGAATAATTAGGAACTACTAATCGACTTCGAGAGAGTTGAGATTTGAAGAACGCTAGGGTTTAGAAATCAGACTAGGAATGATGAGGAGGAATATGGTTGTGACGGAGGACTGATTGTACGTCCTAGAAAGTTATTAGAATTTGCGGATATCGAAGCGGAGGATGTGAGTTGAAATCCTCTACTACAACTTGAAGTATGGTAAAGTCTGGCATCATCTATAGTGCAACACCTAAACTCAAAAAAGTGCAAAAAATAAAATTTGATTGGTCATTTTCACTCTTTGGTAGGTGATTTCCAATTTCTTGGAATGGGTGTCACATTGTGGATGATGCCAGATTTTACCACACTTCAAGTTGTAGTAGACACTATGAGGATGCTGCCGCTCACAAAAACGCACAGGCTGAGATATGGAGACCACATAAATGATGAATAATTTTTATTTGTTATCGAAATAATTCTATGACAATGATCTTTATTTCCAATACAATATTTCCATTGTGTTTTTTTTTTTGGGGGCAAAGAGCGTTAGTTCAATTGCATTCAACATAACCAACTTCACCATTACAAATATCCATATCAACAATGGAATATGCTTTGGAATAAAAGAGCTCCATTCCATTTGAGGGAGAGATGTAGCTGCCATGAAATGAGCTGTTTTGTTGCCTTCTCTATGAACATATGAAATTGATACTTAGGGGGTTTAAGTAAGCAATACGGCGACAGTCTGAAATGATGTCTTGGATCTTCCATAGAATATGAATGTTAATGATCATCTTCACAATCAAACTATTATCACTTTCAATGATAATTGGAGATTTTGGAAGATCTTCCATCAACCTGAGTCCTAGGTAAAAGTAGGGTTGTCAATGATCCGATTTATATCCGAACTTCGATTCGTATTCAATTCGAAAAATAAATATCCAAAATTAATTTGAATCAAATTCGAATTTACCTTGATTCGATCCGGAAAATATCCATCTGAAATATACCTTTACCTTTATTTAAAATTTATATGTGTATATATAATAAATTAGTAGCATCATGTGTACTCATTTTTTATTGTTTTATTTATCTTTTTCATACCAACACCGACATTTTCTCCTTATATCACTCTTTGTCTCCTCTTTTTTATTTTTTATTCTCCACTTTCTACTTTTTAAGCTTCACACTAACATTGCACGTGAACCCCTTTTTTGTTTAAGGTATGGATGTAAACCCAAGTTAAACAAGATTTTTTTTGCCACTTTATGATTCTATGAACTTCAATAACTTGTAATAAATGCTGTCGCTGGGAAACCACCTACCCAGAAAAATCCCCCTATTCCATCTCTCTCTTTCCACAAAGAAATGAAAACCCCATCCCTCCGCTCAAAACGTCCAGCAGCACATCTGTTGTTGCCGCCACTTCCACTGGTGGTGCCAGCTTCAACGGCGACGGTGATAGTGACAGCTCCGGCTACTTCTCTCCAAACACTACCCACCTCATCCACAACTATAACATCATCATCGTTTTAGGCTTTCTAGCCCTCCTCTCCACCATCCTCTACGTCTGCTGTTGCGCTTCTCGAAACCGTCCCTGCTCTCCAAACTCAGCCAACCCCTGAAATTATAACAGTATTATGCTCCCTCGCATAGCCTTTGTTGCCGAAGACAACAATGATGAGGAAAACGTTTTTGGGCTCGACTACTCTGTCATCAATTAGTACCACAAGGACATCGACTTAGGCCGGTGCCACTGCTCAAAAGAAGGTATGGGTTTCTCTTAGTATCCTTTGTCTGGCAAGTACAGTGACTCAGGCCGGCTCCAGTGTTCTTCACTTCTTCTCTCTTTTTATACTGAAATCGAATATCCAAAATCAGTATCTATATTCGAATATTCGAATGAATTCGAATTTGAAATGTATAAAAAAAATCCAGCGAATTTTCGAATCGAATACAAATATGCATTTATTTGGAACGAATCAAATACGAATATACCTATATTCGATTCGTATTCACTCCGTTGACAGCCCTAGGTAAAAGGCCATTGCTTTTGCTTCTTTTGGGTTATATGGTTTTAAATCTCCAGTTTCTCCATGAATGAAAGATCCTGTATGATTCCTAACTATTGCTACCACCGCACATTGATATTTATGGAATTAAAATTTTCTATTTCTACACCACAAAATAATGATGCAAATGACAAAAATGGAAATGATGAGTAGAAATGGCAATTTTGCCAATCTTAACGCAGCTTGCATGTTAATTCGCTTATTGCATGTGATATCACCTTACCTTACACGGATGATGTGTGTAATATGCTTGACTTGAGCCATCATTCTGATTTTCTAAGATTATGAAATTTTCTTTTTTCATAAAAACCAAGCAAAAGAAAAATTGGAGTAATTTTGTTTCCCTTTGTATTCCAATGGCAGCAGAAGTCACTTTTTTTTATTTTCTTATCTGGTTCTTGAATTGAATAGAAAAGGATAGGAACGATAAGGAAAAAAAAGTACAACAAAATTGAAAATTTCTATCCTTTTTTCTAATACCGTTTTGTTGCCAGGAAAAGAAAATGGAAGACTTCAATGTTACAAATTTCACTTGAAAAAGAAGATTTTCATATATAAAAGTTGATGTAAAAATAAATTGTGGATTGAGGTGCATGAGAAAATTTTATAAATCCAGGATTTCTGCTGAGGATTTGGTAGGACAACTTAGAGAGTGGCTAAAGTTGGAATGACATCAGGGTCGACATTAGTGCCAAAAGTGAAAAACATCCCCCAAAAAAGTGTATATCACTTTTTGATGCTGATGTGTCAGCCTAGTGTCATTCCACTTTAGGCCCTTTGTAAGTTGTCGTACCTAATCCCAGCTCCAGGATTTCTCGTTTTTGGCAACCAGACAGCTTGAAAATTATTTTTTCGACAAAGTTTACCAAGAATCAGAGGAAACCATCCTTTCACGGCAACCAGACAGGGCCAAAAGGTTTTTTCTTTTATAACCTTTTTCGAGGCAGCTAATGGTTAAAGTTCTATTTTACCGCAGCCCCTTCACTATATTTATATGACGGACGAAATAACAGTGACTTTCGCCAACCTACCTTGATCTTGAAAAACAGGAGAAAAGAAAACCCGAGTTCTAAAATTCCCTCTGCATCTCTCATGGTTGTGTGCCATCTAACCTAGGATTTCAGTAACCTTAATTAGAGATTTAGTAAGACAGAACGAAGAATGGACGACCCCGAAGGAGTCCTCAGCTTCGATTTCGAAGGCGGCCTCGACACCGGTCCCGCCAATCTTTCTGCTTCCGTACCCTTGATCCCCACCGACTCCTCGGTTACCGTCCCCGGTAACTCGGTGGCGGTTCCAGCCGCAGCAGAGCCGGTCGCCGGGAGTCATGCTGGCCGGAAAAGCTTTAGGCAGACAGTATGTCGGCACTGGCTTCGGAGCCTCTGTATGAAGGGCGATGCCTGTGGGTTCCTCCACCAGTACGACAAATCACGGATGCCTGTTTGTCGCTTCTTCCGTTTGTATGGAGAGTGTCGCGAGCAAGATTGCGTGTATAAACACACGAACGAGGATATCAAGGAGTGTAACATGTACGGATGATCTTACCTGTTTGATTCTAGTTGTTTTTATTGGGTTTGGGTGTGAGTTTGTTGCATAGGTAGATTTTGTGTTATTGTTGTTGTTATTGTATTGATGATCGGAGTTTGATAATAAGTTATAAGATTTTTCAATAGTATGGGCAAATTGGAAATTAAATTTGAAAAACTGGATCTATTTATAGAATCCGGGCTGGATTTAGGTACAGAAATTTGCTTTTCCTGATGTATTAGGATGACATCAGGGAGCTCAGTATCAATACCTAAAAGTGACTTTCACTTTTTGGGGGTGCTTATCACTTTTCAGCACTGATGTGTCCACCCCCTAATGCCATCCTAATACATCAAGAAAAGCATATTTATGTATATAATATTTTCTGGAATAAGTATGAAGGAGGATTAGAATTTAAAGATTTATATGTTTTTCAATAAAACTACAAACAAGTATGGAGAGTACAAACCCTAAAGGCCTTATAGGTATTTTACCACACAAAAAAAGACCTTATAGGTAAAAGTCTTGAAATCTATATATTTTTCTAATGCAAATTTCTTAGATGTAAAAAGAAGAAATTACTGTTCTTGGTTATGGTCTGTATTCTCAAAGAAAGAGAGAAGTCTTAGAAAAATGATTCAGATGAAAAAGGGAAAATGGAAGGAAATTAAGTTTTTGGGAAGATCCTTGAATATACTCTCATTGAATAAATTAAAGACAAGGATAGAATAGCCACAAAATAATCAAATAGAATATGTATATGATATAATTAATGAGGATTTAGAGTGGGATATTACAAATCTACAAGCAAAAAAAAGTGAAGTGGAACTAAATGAGATATATATATATATAACAAAGAGATAAAAATAAAATGAAATTTTGACAAGAAAAGAAATTACACAATGAAATTAGGGTATTATACTTTTAACAACACAATTATGATCAAAACAATAATCAAGCTAGAAGAACAAACCTAAATAAAGAAACAAATAATATTAATCAAAATGAAAATGTTAGTAATAGTGAAAACAAAAGTTAAGATGGAGAAGAAATAAAAAAAAATACTCATAATAACAATACAAATATAGCACAAACATATCCAAGAGTTAGAAATAACAATTTAAATTATGACGAAGGGGTAGAAAACAACCGTAGAACTAATAATAATACTAAAAATAGAAGCAGTTAAAACCCTATCCCCTAAAAAAAAATGTGGAACCTTAATATTTCACACAAAAAAACAAAAAACTATATAGAGGGCTTGCCATGAAGCTTTACCAATGAAAGTAAATATGATAAAGAGAGGAGTTAATACATATTCTCATTGCCCAATATTGCAAAGAGGAAGGTGAAACTATAATCCATGGATTAGTAACTTGTTTAGAAATAAGCAAAGTATGGTATCACCATTAACAATAAGAATAAATGTGACAAAAATGAGAATATCAACTTAAAAGATTGATTACAAAATTGGCTTGTCATGTCAAATGGAAAAAAAAAATAAGTATAAAATATGGTTATGGGAATTTGTTGTTATCATATGTTGGTATATCTAAAAGAATTGGAATCTAATGATATTTGAATGAAAATTTTTTGATGTTAACTTTATATTGGATGGTGATTGTAGAATAAAAAGGAAATTGATCAAATAAATTCCAATTAAGATTAACAGGAAAATTAAAGTGAAGATCGATGGATGGAGTGCACCACAAAGAAATTATCTAAAGTTCAACTTTGATAGATTTCGTTCCACAAAAATAATAATTAGATTTGGAATAATTATCCAAAATGAAAAAGGAGAAGTGATAATAACAAGGTAAAAGCAAATAATGATTTGTGTCCTAGTTTTGTCAGAATGTGAAACAATCTTATTTGGACTACAAACTGTAGCTACAATGGGAATCAATAACCTTATAACAGAAGAAGATTCACTAGAAGTGATAAACTCGTTGAGAAGAGTGCTCTACAAAAATAAAGGTTTGTATAGAGGATTGTAAAAATTTTCTTACAAAGCTTGAATCCATTGAAATAATGCATATAAATAGGGAGAAAAATAAAATAGTCCATGCAATAACAAAGCATAGATTAGAAAGTCGAGACATTAGTAGCTAGCCCAACGAAATGCTACCTTGGTTGCAAAATATACTATATCATGATGCCAATTCTTGTTCCCAAGTTTTATAAATAAAAGTTCTATTTTAATATAAAAGAACAGAAAAGAAAAAAAAGATTAGAGTCTTGTTTATCTTTTGAAATCATTAGACTCTTATGTAATATAAATAAAGCGGCTGTTGATATTGAAGACGTTGCCTTGTCAAGCCCTTGAAGATGGATAGAAGGATTTATTTTATTAGTCGTTGTAGACATGGGCATTTGAGCTCTCTCTATGGAGTGCTCCTGAAATGAGTGATGTGGATGCCTTTGGCTAAAACGCCTAGTGGTTGTTTTAGGTACCATTCACATAAAATTCTATTTAATTTCTATTCTCTTCACTGACGTATAGAACTAAAAGATGAATCAAGACAAGCTAATGTCTGCAGTTTCAATTGAACAACTACCAACAAGTGAAGTAGAGGAAGGTCATATAATTTGACAAAATCAAACTTCACTTGTATTCCGATTGTACTTTTTATATTTGAATTTGCACAAGTGAAAAGATTCCTCTTCTCTATAGACGGACCAAAAATAAAGTTATTGACTAATTGGATGGGACAATCCAATCAATCTATATTATATATTAAAGCAACCCATACTGATGTTGACATCGCAATTGTTTTAATTCCCACGGTTTCTACAAAACTACATGCGTAAAATTTCTACCTTATATCCCTCCGTATCTTTTCCTAAAATATCTCTTTCTTTTCACGTCCCATGACTCTATCCCTTCATATCTTTTTCCTAAAATCTCTCCCACTCTCTTTATAATTCATTTCTTAAAATATTTATTTCATTTAAAAAATAATTCCCTTATTATTTAACATCTCATTCTTTCACTTCTTAATAACTTCTTTTCTAAAATCTCTCTTATATTTGTTTTTATCCCTGAAAATTAATATATCTTTACTTACTTAAATATTTTTTGTTTTATTATAATTTAACATAATCATAATACTGGTTTACATATATAATATTATCAAAATTGATTCCTATTAACTTATTACTTGAGCTAAATGAATTAATGTTTTTACAATTTTCTCTTTTTTATTTTTTTTATTTTAATTATATTTATATATATGATTGGAACTAAATTTTTCACCCGTGTTTATACAGGTTCATTCGCTAATATGTTTTAATGCTATTTGGTCCAACCAAGAGAGAATTAGATGACTGAACGACACAACTAGATAGTCATGTGACCCAATAATATGTACCTATGGTCTACAAACCAATTTTTGGAGTATAATTAATTCACTAATGATCTCATATTTCTTATTTTCTTAATGATTATTGTTAAGCTTACTTCAAACCTTTTATTCTTGAAGATGCCAACTTACCAAGTTGGTAAAGTCTATGGGTGTTGTACCATAGACCTGGGTTCAAAACCCATCTTCACCTACTAATAAATTAACCACTAACACTTACCTATAAAAAAAATAAACTTTTTATTATTAATTTTCTCCTTGCTTTGTATATGATGCCTTCTTTGCTTATTAACTTATTCAGGGCTCGATTTCATAGTCAAATTGGCGGAAATGTATATGCTATCCACAATGAGTCATAAGCATGACATACAAGAACATGTTAATAGAAGTTTTGAACCCTAATTAGCTCATCTAATTAAGGGTTTAGAAAAGATTTTTGGTTGATGATAACTGTATGAGGTAGTTTGATGTAGAGCTATAATTTGAAAACAGAGAGGAAACAAAAATTCCTCCATGGTTCGACCAAGCTTATCACAACCATAAATGTGGGTGTGATTTGACATAAGTTTGAAATTCAAATCCCGAGGGCATCAAACCAAACCACATTTGTAGCTGTGTTAGGCTTGTTTGAATTGTAGAGAGCTTTCAAACTGTAGACTATTACTCTCTTGAAAAATAACTCATGGGGAATTGATAATTGAAGAGTAGGGCTGCATTTGGTAGTCACCGACAATGAAATCATTTCATTTGAGTTTTCCAAGGCATATAAAGCCAAAAAATGATGGATTGTAATGAATTCATTTAGATTTGCGATAATTTGTGCTTGATAACATAAGTTATTTCATTTTACAGAAAAACCTAAGATGACTTTATTTATAATTTTATTTAACAAATCAGTATAAATTTAAATGAACTCATTACAATCCATCACCTCAAGGCTACATTTGCCTTGAGAATTTAAAATGAAATGATTACATGACAGGTGGCTGCCAAACAGGCTATAGATGTATGGCATAATAAACTTAGGCGTGATTTGCTTTCTCACAAAAATTAAACAAGTATTGACAAGTGGATAAAGTTTGTGGGGGTGTGGGTTGTAAACCTGGGTTCAAAACCCGTCTTCACCCTCTACTAATAACAACTATTCATCAATCAATGCTTATCTTAAAAAAAAAAGAGAGAAAAAAACAACTATTGATCAATATTTTTATAAGAAATTGAAAAATTAAAGGTAATAAAATAAATAAATTTCACAAAGATTGAAACAAATACCAGAAAATAAATTGAACGTAAAACTTCAAAATTTTACTTCCGGTTAGTTTTAGCATAAAACAAACAGAGCCAAAATGATGTTAAAAAAGACAAGAAATAACCATGTTAAAGTATAAATATCTATATGTTTGTTCACGCTACCAAAAACTATTACAAAATTTATTACAACAGATCTTTTGTTAAAAAGGAAACATGCAGCAACAAGATGGGACGTTATAAAAGTGAAAAGAAAACCAACTTTTATGAGATTCTCTTATTATTAACATTTTGGTAAAGAGATGAAATTATAATGGAGGGCCATGCAGTCATGTCGGCCTCTTTCACTTTCTAATCCTCACCACCAGCTTGAATATCTCCCGTCTAGATATCACGCCAATCAAATAAAAGGGGAAGTCTACTACATTCAGTTTGTCTGTCCCTAGACTATGAAAACAGTTTTCAAATGAAAGTTGTCCATAAAAATGGGATTTATCAAGTTAAAAACATACAAAAGTGTTCAAATGAACATTCTGTCATAGACTTAGCTTCTACCAATGCCTAAGTTCTGCATCACGCGATTACTCCCAATTAATAGATAAGTTAATTAGCCCACACCCACACTTACAATATGAATAGAACAAAAAACACACCCAATAAAAAGAGCAGAATAACATTCACACAAGAATGGTTCAGGGAGGATTGAGTCCACTCCTCATAACTAACGCTCTTCTCCACCCCTATCAGGAGGCAGGTACATCAGCGCCAAAAAGTGATATGTACCCCCAAAAAAAGTGTAAATCACTTTTCAGCGTTGATGTATCCGCCCCCTAATAAGGGATAG
>JAOXJP010055695.1:0-30077 GCA_025762735.1 Platanus orientalis | reverse complement strand
CCCCCCCCCCCCCATGGGAGACCATAGCATTTTGATGAGTGTGTGCAACATGATGGTAAGAACAACTATTCCCTAGTCAAGAAGGGACTTAAATATGTCCTGATCCCATTAAAAGATGCACTCGCTGTTGTTGAAACTACTCAAGTTAGCTTGCTATCCTACAAGAAGTTTGAAAAGTGTTGCTAAGAAGAGTAACTTGTGTATGCCTTGGTTACTGTAACTGAAAGCCAAGATGAGCAAAAAATTCCAGCAAATGTCTCTGGTCTCTTAGAGAAATTTCAAGGCTTAACACTAGAAGAGTTACTTGTTGGTTTGCCTCCTATGCACGATATCGAACATCAAATTGATCTTGTTCTAGGTGCTACTCTACTTCACCTTTCCCATTATTGAATAAGTCCAATTGAATATGCTGAATTGCAAAGACAAGTTGAGGAATTGATGATGAAAGGACTTGTAAAAGAGAGTCTCAGCCCATGCGTTGTTATGGCACTCCTAAATCCAAAGAAGGATGGGTGTCTTGGCATTTGGCAAATGTGTATTGACAATAAGGCTGTGAACAAGATAACAGTCAAGTATCGGTTATCGATTCCTGATCTTGATGACCTATCAAATATGCTTGCCAGTGCAAAAATATTTTTCTAAAATTGATTTGTGTAGTGGATACCACAAAATCAGAATTCGACTGGGTGATGAGCGGAAAACAACATTCAAGACAAAAGATGGATTTTTGAATGGCTTGTAATGCCATTTGGACTCTCCAATGCTCTAACTACATTTATGCAACTCATGACTCAAGTTTTGAAAGAGTTTATGGGTAGATTTGTTATTATCTATTTCGAAGACATTCTTATATATAGCAAGGATGTGCAGCCCCATCTTGAACATATACATAAAGAATTTGAGGTTCTACACAAGAACAAGTTATATATCAACCTCAAGAAGTGTTGTTTCAAGACTAACAATGTAACATTTCTAGGTTATGTCATTATTTCAAGTGGCATCCAAATGGATGAAGACAAGGTTCAGGCTATCCTTGATTGGCCATCACCAAAGAGCATTACTGATTGCGTAGTTTCCATGGGTTAGCCTTTTTTTATTGGCAACATCAATTTCAGCAGCATTATAAGACCCATAACTGATGCACATTGGTCAAAATCTTTCCGATGGAAACTACGCACATTATCATGAAATTGCTGAATTCATTATCTTATTCATGCTGAATTCATACTCTATTCAGATCATGAGGCACTTTGATTCCTTAGTGCTCAAAAGAAATTTTTGGCTTGCCATGCCAAGTGGGTTTCCTACCTCCAAGAATTTACATTTGTCCTCCATCGCAAATCTGGAGCAACAAATAAGGTAGTTGATGCACTTGGCCGAAAGCCTTCATTGCTTACCACTCTTTCTCGTGAGTTTGTTGGGTTCTACCTATTGCTAGAGCATTATGCATTTGATATATTCTTCTCCAAAGTTATAACAACAATTGACACCAACCAAAAACCACCCATTCCATGTGATAAATGAGTTTCTTTACAAAGATGATCAGCTAACTGGTTCTTTACATTTATATCTCATAGTTAAATTCTATGGAGGACTTGGTGGACACTTTGGTGTAGATAAAACTGAAGCTTTGGTGAGGCAGCGATACTTTTGGTCTTCTTTAAAAAATGATGTAGGAAGGTTTGAGCAGCGATGTATTGCTAACCAACGTGCCAAGAGCATAGAATACCGATTTGTACCAACCACTATCTATACCTACTACACCTTGGGAAGACATTTCTATGGACATTGTCGTTGGTCTACCTCAAACTGAGCATGATTTTAACTCTTCTTTGTGGTGGTTGACAAATTTCAAAGATGACATATTTTATTCCATGTAAGAACACCACGGATGCTTCTCATGTGGAAACTCTTTTATTTCACGAGATTGTCCATTTACATAGAATACCAAACGTCCATAATTTCTGATTGTGATGCCCAATTTGTGGGGCATTTTTGGCATCTCATGGATACTCGTTTATAGTTTTCAAGTGCATACCACCTACAAAGCGATGGGAAAATAGAAGTTGTTAATTGTTCTAGGATGCAATTATTTCCCAAGCTGAATTTGTATATAATAATTCTAAAAGTCATACCACTCAAAATACCCCATTTGAGATTGTTTATGGTAGAATTCCACTTCATGCTTTGGATCACTTACCTTTGCCTCAAGTCGTAGGCTTACCTATGGAAGCTGAGGAATTTGCTGCCCACATTAAAGCTATACACAAGCAAGTCCAAGAAAATTTGTAGCAAGTGGCACAACAATACGAGACTCAAGCTGATCTTCGTTGGCGACATTTAGAGTTCAATGAAGGAGGCCTTGTTATGGTCTATCTCCAAAAAGAAAGGATTCCAAGTGGTACACACAACAAGCTTAAGCAACATAAGTTCGGTCCTTGCAGAATTTTTAAGAAGTTGAGACCAAATGCACAATGTTTGTAGCTGCCAAATAACTTAAATATCAGTCCCATCTTCAATGTTTGTGATCTTTATCCATTCCATGATGATCTAGACCAAACTACCTTGTAGACTGCTCATTTTTCTGCTGTGTCATTTGCTCTTCCTATAGAGTGAATTTCCTCTTGCAAAAAAGCAACTAGTGATCATCTTGCGAAAAGTGTATGGTGATCCTCTTGTGCCAAGTGTTGTGCGTCACATGGTGAAAAAAGTGAAAAAACCATCTCTTTACGGGAATGTTGGGTGTTTTTTTTTTTTTTTTTTTTTTTTTCACTTTTTCGCCGTGTGTCATACAATGTCTGGTGTAAGGTCACAAGGCCCCTTTTTTGCAAGAGGAAATCCATGTTTCTCTTCCTAAGAGTATATTGAAATCCTAGATATATGGTTTACTACTACTAGATGTGGTCTTATGTGCAATACCTTGTTCATTGGCATGACAAACCTAGTTCTGAAGATTTATGAGTTTCAGCTCAAGAATTGAAGAAGCTTGACAAGTCTCTTTGGCGCAACCTCATGATGAACTTGAGGTCAAGCTCTTTTCAGGATGGGGAGAATGATGCAGTAGCCTATGATATAATGCCATCCAGCTCATGATCCATTTACCCGACCCATTTATCTGTGCTCCATTTACCCATGACCTACCTATCCATTTCCCCATCCCATTTACCTAGCCAGCAAGTCAATACTTTCCAACTTCCCCTTAAATATTATTTAGCGTAGAGAAAGTAGACTTATTTGATACATGTTTCTATTTTTCATGTAATTTTGTTTTCCCATGATAGTGGGTTTTATAGTAGGGTTGTTGATTTGTTTTCTATATACTCTTACGAATGGAAATGAGAAAGACTTTTGGATCACCAATTTTTTTTCAGCCATTGCAATGTGCATGAGAGCTTTTCTCATTTGTGGGTTGATTGAGTCCCCTTAGGTTGTGAGTGCTTCTAGCACTTCCTCCTCTAGTTGACTGATTTCTGGAATCCTTTCTTCCCTCTCTTATCTTCCTCTTGCTGCAATCAACACGTGCAACCCTTATTTTGGTGGTGTTTTGGTGCTCGAACATTGGCTCTTGCAGTCCTCTTTAAGTTCTATATTGGAGCTACCTTTATAGTATGTGTTTTCCTTTTTTGTGATACATCAAATTTGAAGGTAGTGTCCACTCCTATGTAAAACCCAAATCCAAAGTTCAACCCGTATCAAGTTGACTTGGTTTGATGATTGTGTAAGGTGGCAACTGGAAATGGAATTTCCATTTATGCGACTGCTAGTCAACCTTAATTGACTTATGAACCTCACAAACTGGTGCGGACATGTGGCATTAAATTATGTAAATGCATAGCTGCAAGCTTACATATTTTGTTGAGCAAGCAAGATCACATTTGCATAATGCAATGAGTCTACAGGCTTTATGATGCTCATGGTTAATGTTGCGAGCATCATGACCTAAGGAAATGTATTATGTAGTGAGCATGTATGATAGTGAGGATTGTGTTGTTGGCACAGAAAATGTTGCTCTGTAATGGGAATAGGTGAATAGTGAATAGGGCAGTAATGATTATATGGGTAGTCATTATTATGGTGTGTTTGACTTTTAGTGAGTAAACTAAAACTATCAGGGTATTCTAAGATGTCCCATAGACAAGGTAGTTGGTTGAAAAGCCTCAAGAAAAAACTTAGAAAAACCCAAATGGTCAAAGAAAGGTGGATGCACCCTACATAGACATATTGAACTTGTTAGTGGATCATGCATTTCTTGGAGATGAGACTAGTAATTGCTACTACGTAACAAGGCCCAAGTTGTTAGTACAAGTCCAACCATAAATTGCCTTCTAAATTTAAAGATCATAGAACACAAGAAATTGGAACGAAACCCTCCTTGGGAGGATGAAAGGTCAATTCAACCTATACAGTGGTAGAAAGCTATGTTATAAGGCTTGTGCCATTCGTCTCTAAGAGATCGACAATAAGCATTAAGGTGTATCGAGAACAGTGTGATTTGTCATTTGTAAAATGATAAGAACATGTACAACTGCTATTGGCAGGAAGGACAAAACATGTTGATAGGGATACTTCCTCCAAGGCTGTCAAAATCTAAGCAATCTCTGCAAAATTGATCACCTTCAGGAAGTCTTAAATGTCATGGATATCAGAAAGATCCTTATCTCAGGTGCTTTATTGAGTGTAATCAGACTCAAGATTGTGCTTGAATCCAACAAATGAAATTGACCAAAACCAAGGTGTTTGTATACTAAGGATCCAACCAAGTCTTATTATGTCAAGTTGATACCATACCAACTTGGAACACAACAAATTACTAAGAACATGGGAATTCTGACATTGGTAAATACTCTCAATGAATTGTTAAGTGACAATATAATACAAGGTTGATGCTTGGAACTTCTTCAACTCGATACCGAGATCTTAGGATCTAATCGAGAGGGTGTTATCTAAACTTACTGAACTCTGTAAAATTAAACAGAATAAGGAACTTCAGACACTATACTTTTGATGGAGTAGCTGTAAGAGAATACTGCATGATGGTCAATGTGATGACCAGGTTTAGAATAATTAGTAAATCTACGATGAAAAGCATTGTTATTCATATTTAACAAGGTCGGGTGTGGATCCATATGAGATTCTCATATGGAAAAGGATGAAATTCAAATTTGAATTAAATGTCGGAAAAGCATACCTCTAGTGTTGGACTGCAAGGCAACTGATTGTGTGTTTTCAGATATAGGACAATGAGCTTAGAACATATTGACAATTTGGATTTAACTACCCTATTTTGAGTCATCTTGAGGTGGACTCTATAAAATTTAGACTTTCCACTTGTGAGAAGCTTAGAAATAGAGGGGGTAATAGCGCCTCTTTCCAAGAACCTGAGCAAGCTTGAGGTTTCTATAAAGTTAAACCTTGGAGGAGTGCATGAAATGAGGAAGCCAATTGAAATTGGTTTTCACTATTCTGCATGTCTGGCAAAAGAAGATCCACATACCTATCATGTGGCCAAGTGAGACCCTATTGTAATCCTCAAGAAAAATATGGTTTATTATTGGCAGTACTTGACAGATTGAGTGTTGGGGATCTTCCTTGTGTGCGTAAAGCAATTGGATAGAGGTGAGTTTAATATAAACTTGTTTGAAACAACAAAAGGGATTATAATAACTGTCCAAGGGTACAATGTGAAGATTCTCAAAAGGTTTGGTGTGATTGAATATGCATCGACAACTATACACATGAAAACCAATTATAAACTGAAAACAATGTGTTAACCAGTCGTGCTAATGTCAATAAAAAATTAGATGGGAGCTGATATCGTTGACGACATCAAAGGTGTGCTAATAACAAATGAGAATGCCAGCATGAGCAGACAACTCAATAAATAGTAGCTTGAGGCTGATGACAACTGAGCATTGAATATCACAACACTCTGACATGATGAGTTGCTTTAAACTGCCTTGTTTGCATCAGGTTTGAGATTGACATGAAAAAGACTAGAAAGTGAATACACATGAGAAACAAGCATAAAGTAGTAAATTTCTAAAACCATGGTGTCAAGGCATTTGCGAAGCACTATGAACCATGAAGTCCATCTAAGATGGATCCGTGTGTTTGAGACACAACGAAGTTGCCTTTTATATGGATTTAGTTAAATCTTAATCTATGTTTACTAGGAGTAGAGGCAAAATCCCAAAAACTTTGAGAGCATATGTGATGACTCATTCCATTAGAATTAGAGTCAAAGATTCTCTTGTAAATGAGAAATGGACAAGAGTGGTTGAGAAATATATTGGTGGATGCACCAAAATTCCTCTGCATTCGCTCCAATTGATTAAGAATGGAAAACGGCGCCTGAAACAACGACATGAAGTAGGTTGGTAGGCTTGTAAGAACACCCTTCAACAATACCAACTTGGCCCCTCTCGATAAATACCTCCTTTTCCACCCAGCTAGCCTCCGACTCACTTTCTCAATCACTGGGTTCCAAATAGCTTTTGAATAGGCCTTAGCACCAAGAGGTAAACCAAGATAAGTAATCGGGAAAGGAATACAGTCGCAACCCAATATTGCAATAATCTCCGAACATGACGAGCTTTCGCCTATAGGACTCACTGTAGACTTGCCTAATTCACCTTTAAACTAGTGGCGGCATCCATGATAAGAAGAATACACCTTAGGTTTCTCATACCTTCTACATCCACTTTTAAGAGGAACATGGAATCATCAGCATATTGGATAAACAAGACCGATAGCTCGCCTAAGGGAATGGTAAAACTATCAACAAGGCCCACCGCAACGACCTTAGAGATCATTCTACCCAACAAATCCACCACCACGATGAACAAATAAGGAGAGAGAGGATCCCCTTGACGTAACCTGCAACTACCTTTAAAGAAGCCCTTTGGAACCCCGTTCACCAAAACCGAAAAGGAGGCGGAAGAAATGCAAATTTTGATCCAGTGCCTCCACTTCTCCCTAAATCCCATCTAGCCAGGAACCCAATCGAGAAATCTCCAGTTCACATGATCATAAGCTTTTTCCATATCAATCTTACACACAATGCTGTCCTAAGCCGCCTTTCTCATAGCATCTACATATTCGTTTGCCAATAAAGAACAGTCTGTGATTTGCATTCCTAGAAGAAAAGCATGCTGGGAGGAGTTGATGATGCCAGATAAAGAAGTCTTTAGCTGGATTACTAGTCTTTGCCACCAACTTATAGAGACATCCCACCAAGCTAATCGGCCGGAAGTCTTCGAGCTGAGAAGCGCCTCTCTTCTTTGGGATGAGAGTAATGAAAGTCGCACTCAACGCCCTACACCATTGGTCCGATGAGTGAATTGCCTCAAAAGCTACCATCACATCCTTACCCATTACCTCCCAACAAAATTTTAAGAATTTTAACAGGAAACCATCCGGACCCAGCACCTTGTCATCCACCACACTGGCTAACGCCAACTTAACTTCTTCATTCGAGAAAGGTCTCTCCATCCAAGAACTAAGGTCCCCATCTATGTGATTAAACTCCACCCCTTCAAGAATAGGGCGGTTGGGAAACAAATCCGAATAAAGCTGAAAGTAGAACTATTCAACCTCTTTCCTGATCTCCTCTTGGTCATGAATCCACTCCCCCTTGACCCACAACTTATTAATTATATCGGAGGATCCCCTTATGTTCGCCGACTGGTGGAAGAATTTTGTATTTTTATCCCCTTCTTTAAGCCAAGTAACTCTGGACTTCTGTCTCCATGATATTTCCTCAATTCTTAACAGCCTATTGTATTCCTGTTCATTCTCCCTCCTCGCCCTTGCGTCCTCATCATCCAAACTCCCTAACATGCCTTTTAGCTCTAGCTCCTCTAACCGCTTCAAACACTCAACCTTCCTCGACTCCACTCCACCAAACTCCTGTTTCCAAACCATAATACGCTCTTTAAGCATCTTCAACTTCTGTGCAAACATGTAGCTTGCAGTACCATCCACTCTAAACCCTGCCCACCACAACTTAAGCTTGTCTAAGAAGCCTGGAATCTCAAGCCACATGAGCTCAAACTTAAACGGGCGATGACCACACAACAGAGTGGAGGGGGGCAGAAGGATTATAATATGATCTGAAACCCCATTAGGAAGAGTCTCTTGACTCCACAAAGTATCCTGCTCAAGCCAATCAGGAGAGAACAAAAAGTGGTCTAAACGACTGCTCACACTGTGCTTTTGATGATTGTTTCACGTGAAAGAAGCCCCAATTAGAGGAAAATCAATAAGCTCAAAATCTTGAATGAATTCATTAAGCTGCCTTATCTGTCTCGTCCTCCGATGAGCCCCCACCCGTTCCCCAAGGTTCCAAATAGCATTAAAGTCATCACCCACACACCATGACACGCTCCATTCTTCCCGAATCCTGCCCAACTCTTCACAAAGCAACATTATCCCGTCATTGTCACAAGAGCCATACACCCTCGAGAAAGCCCATTCTTTTTGGTCCTCAATATTTTTGACAAAAATAGACACTAAGAACTCCCTAATCTGACGATCCAACACTTCGAAAATAGAAGAGTTCCACACCACCAGAATCCCACCTGCCCTTCCCATAGCCGACTTGTGAATGAAATCAAAAGAGCTTCTTCCCCATAAATCTAGCTTCAATCTGCTATCTATATTCTGCACTTTGGTTTCTTGCAACATCAACACATTACACTTCCATCTCCTTAACATGTCCTTCACCGCCCACCTCCTCTCCTCCCTCCCAAGCCCCCTAACATTTCAAGTACAAATGCGCGCCTTCATCATAAGAATTAGACAAATTTCTCCCTCTTCTCCCCCTTCCTTGATCACGACCCCTAACACGGCCTCTCTCCCCCCTTTCATATTGAATTCCAGATTGAAGGCGCCTTAACTCCCTGTCTCTTCTTAGAGTTTGCCACTACATCTTGGACATCTTGAGCTCCAGCTCTTGTGCCTCTTGATTCCCAGAAAAAGTCTTCCACCCTCTATTCAATGCCTTTGAAAGCATTGCTTAGCCTTCTCTTAACCTCAACCACCTTATTCAGAACCCAATCGGAATGAGGTGGTGGGGGTAACATTAAAATGGGATCGATATCAACAACAGAGTCAACCTCCCCTAGTTCCATAAACCAATCCTCCCCCACCCCTGAATCAGCCAAATTATCCTCTGTCGAATAATCACCCCAGCATCTCCTTTCCGGATTAGAATGTCTCACCATACTCTCATTATGGATCTCAACACCATCTTCCATCAGAGGTTCCACATCCAAACACTGATCACGGCACCCAGATCGACTACAACTGGCACCAACACTTTCCCTTCCCCGTTGGTCTAGGTTTTCTTCTAGGCGAAGACCAAAGTTCCCTTGAAACTCACCCTCATCTTCGCTGCTATCAGACACCACAGCCACAACCTTCCCTTTCCCTGTATGCTCCACCTTCTTGCTTTTGAAACAGTTGCTCCCAGGATCTTTGATCACCACCCCTTTGTTTGGTGCCGAAAAGGATTGAGGAACAACACTCTTCGACTGAGAATAGGAAGGCCTGGGTCTCGATGGACTTCTAGAACTTCGAAACTGTCGACCACGACCTCACCTGTTAACACGCACCTCGCCTTCTAAATGGTTAGAATTACCTACCGGAGACCGACCTCTTTGGAATCTTCTATGCTGGGACTCGGGCTCCCTCCTCCTTGTATCACCCTTGTTCTGTTGGATTTTCCCATTCGAATCGGCCTTAATTGACCAAATTTGAGAGGATTTGGGCTCACGGCCCACTTGCCCATAAGCCTCACCCACTTGGGCCTTGTTGGATAGCCCCCAAATGGGCCGAGACCCACCTCCCTTTATATTAACATAATTGGGCCTTGGCAAGTTAGTGGACTCGGGCCCCATCATTAAGGATCGGTCTCTGTTGGGCCTACCTATACTGGAACCTCTTCGGCCAGGCCCTAAACGAACCCCATACTTATCCCTGCTAGCCCCCCCCCACATCCATTTCGCCCTCTGTTCGAGATTTCTTTGGTCTGGTTCACCCTCTCATGGTTTAACCACTCCTAACCCCAACCGGTTTGCTTTCTCCCTCGACCATCCTCTCTCCACCGTTGATCTAGATGTGTGTAAGCCTTCGGATCCTCAACGCTTTCTGGATTCGACTTTGTGCCAACTGTTCCCCACCCCTTATCCCCTCCCAGGTTATCGGAACCCTCCTCCCGCTGGCGATATGCTTCCTTCTCCCACAAAGATTTCACTGGCCTGCACCTAGGCAAAAGAGGAACCCAAAGAGCAATTCTAAACGCCAATTCTCCATCGTCGACCCACAAGGATTCAGGTTTCATCTTTGGCCCCCGAACCCTTAACTTTACCCATTCCATTGTATCGCTTTCCTGCACACCCTCCTCTAGAAGACCTCCACAGCACTCTCCAATCAACTTGAAGGTTGAACTGCCCCAAAAGTGTAGAGGTAGCCTAAATACCCACACCCATCCTCCTTCTGAAGCCATGAACCCCTTCCGTCACGCAATCGGGGGTAGGGTGCCAAGAATCCAGTAGGATACCTCCACCTTCCCAGGTCTTGAGCCTGTCGTTCAGAACTCGCTTCACTTTGCTGGAAGAGGGAAAGAAGAATAGGAATAAATCTTTAACCATTCGACGTACCTGCAACTTGCCATCGATCTTCCAAGCCTTGTTCCCCCACTATCTCAAAGCTACTGGACTCGGATTGTCCCCCACAACCCTCCCAACCAAGCATCCCTCTAGCCTTTCCAATCTGGGTTGCAGCGACCCACCGTTGAAGGAAATGAGCTTGGCATCTCCACAATACTTCAGTGATGAACAAATCCCTCCTGGCCAATTAAGATTTGCTAGCACAACATCCTTCTATCTCTTGTAACTTTCAACACCCTTCCCTCGAACCTCCTTTACCCAACCCTCTTTCACCCTCTCACCTCCTGAATGAAAATCCCTATTCAATTCGCTGCCAGCCACCCGATATTTCTTGTTCAATCCCTTTTGAAATCGTGGACCCCTCCTACCTTTGGGATTTCCCCCTGGCACTGTTTCAATACAGTCGCCTTTACCAACAAGCTTATCCCTCTTAAGCCCAGCCTCATAATGGAATCTGGGACCCACCCAAGGCGGATGACCACTTCTCCCTGTAACGCCAGTCATCTTTCGCTAACGCCGGTCAGTTTATTAGATATTGCAAACAGTCAAGAGGACGTCAAAATATCACTATTGGAATTTGCTCGTGTAAGAAAATTCTGGAAATTTAAAACATAACTATAGAAAGATCAAAGAGAGAGATGAAATGAGAGGTTTGGAATTTTTTTTCAAAAGGCAACGTGGCACGCTGAGGTGTATGCTCCAGCCTTTCCCTTAAGCAACACCTACAGAGGATGCAAATGGGGCAATATATATTGTTTAATGTGTTTGGGGAGCTATAGTCGGATCCAGTGAACTTGTGGTTGGACTGATAGAATCAGGAACACTTCTTCATCGGTTCAATGGCTAGTTCAGTACTTCAGAACTATGTGCTCTATTATGCCAAATAACACCCTAGTTATGATCCACACATCAAAGTTATCAAAAGAAAACAAAATTAAAATAATATTATAGAAGATAAAAAAGATCAGTTATTTATTTATGGCATCTGAACTTTTCCACTTGTAGAAATTTGCTTCTCTAACTGATTTATCAATGCTCCTCCCTAACTTTAGACATCGACATAAGAGAAAAATGAAGGGAATATCCATCAGCCAACTTACAATTTGTTTGTTCATTGAATTAGTTAATCTGATGGTAGGATGTCAATTTCATGCGGAGTTTCCATGCTAGATTCTCAGAAGGCATGTGTTCCCATAAAACAATGATAACATCCAAACTTAGAAGATTAAAAAAGAAAAACTAGAAATCATGATTATAGAGAAATGAGGAAATTCTAATAAGGTTACTTCAACTTCTACTTACATTATTGAATATCCAATCTACAGGTTACCTCTTCCATTTGTTTTAGGCCAAGCATCATACAGATGGGATGATCTTATCTCCTCTTGTGGAAAATTGTACCTTCTTTTATATGTTTAAATACAGGAGATTAAATTTGGACTCTGGTCCATCCATTAGGATGTCTATGCTGATGGGAATGGGTGTCATCACGTATGAAAACGGTCAATAAAAATAATAAAGAAGAAGAACAGAAGCTGATTCAGGCACAAAACAGTAATCCCCTGATGATAATAATCCAAAACATCCTCTTTATTTATGTAAGTTTGATAGAAAAATTAACCTGTCTTTGGAAGGGTATTATGAAGGTTATCAGCTCCATTAACAGAAGTATATCTTTAAAAGTGGGAATAGGAATGGAACTATGGGGGTGTTTTCAGATTTTAGAATCCAATTATTGATTCTGATTATGGATTCTTATAATCAGATTTTGGAAATGGATTGTCATAATTCAGATACCCATTTGGCTTTTATGTTTAGGAAGCTGATTTAGAATCCAGAATCAGATTTAAAAAAAAAAAAAATGTTCTGAAGCATTGCCACTGACCCTAGCACAACCTTGTGGTTTCCAACAAGCACTACCTTGATGGAATTCGAACACACATCACAAGTCATACCAGAGATTAACGGAATTTGAACACGCAGCGCAAGTCTTACAGTCGAAGTTGAAAGTTGGTTAGAGTAGCTTCACGAACACTATCAGGTTACATGAGGCTCTGTTTCATAGTGTACTATGGCTGGATCTCTCGAGCTATATCCATCTTTTACAGACAAGAGATCATGTGTCACAGCTCGATTTTAAGCAGTCTATACAACAGAAGATCTCAAGGATCAATTCATCAGGAAGAATCGTGATAAAACATGTCTTGCAGTGTTCGTGTTGACACATAAAAAAGATGTGGTCATGCACTCATGTGATTTTGTGTCAAGTCCTTTGCAAGGTTTGATTGTGCATACTCCAGTAGTTGGTTTATGTAGACTCGATAACCACTGAATCTTGACCATAGAACTGATTTTGAGATTAGTTCATCATGAAGAATCTTGAAAAAATCATGGTCTTTCATTACATAAAGTAAGCTCCGAAATAAGAAACCAAAATAACAAAAGGGAAAGAGATTGGCAGGGAAGAAGAGAAGTGAGTGGTGAAGAGCAGTGAAAACTAAAAAGCCCAAGCCCTGTGGATGACAAGGAGATATCAGGGAAAAAATCGAATGAGAAGAAGAGAAGGTGGAGATGAAATCACATAAATCGATGAAATTGCATGAACTAAACCAAATTCCATCTTTGAAACTCCAGGAACCCTCTGAAGGTCAATTCAACACCCCAGAAACATCCAGCACCAAATTGCACAAACTGATGTCCCAGTGTAGGCATATCATTGTCTTGACCCTGAGTAATCGACGAAGAAGACGAATCCATGGAGACTTTGACAGAAGCTCTGTTACAAAACCCTAGTCCAACTTTCCCAACCAGAGAGAGAGCGTTGTCGCATCCCGGTGTGAGGACAAAGGTGGGTCCCATACCTGGGTTCCGGTTGCCACATCTTGGCATGATGACAAAGCCAGGTTTTAGACCTGAAATTTCCAGTCGCCACATCCCGACATGAGGACGAGTGTTGTCTTATTTTTTTCATCCACTTCTGTCAGCGCAAAAACAGTATAATTGTTTTTACGAGAGTTTGGGGGGTGGTGAAGAACACTTGCCCTATTTGTTTCTGCAGGGTTTCTAGAGCTACTCAAAATGGGGACATGGGGTTTGGGCGATTTTAGAGTTTGTAGTCAGCGAGGAGGTGATAAAACGAATCGAGAGAGAGAGAGAGAGAGAGAGAGAGAGAGAGAGAGAGAATGAAGAGTCGTTTGTTCCGTCAACGAGCGTATACAACTCATAATCGCTAGACTGATTTTGATTTTGAACTAATTTTGGCTTCTGATTATGGATAATCGGATTCTAGAATAAGAACCAAACACCTCCAAACAAGCCAAAACAGATTCTGGGTCAGAATCAGATTCTAGAAACTGAACCAAGCATCCCATGTTCTGAGAAGATAGGTGGTGTGGTGAGTCTTTGATCATGCACGAATTTCCGGACATCTATAGAGTAAAGTACCAAGAAATCCCACGTCTGACTGTATTGTGATAGACCTAGACAGTGTCACTTGCCACTTGGCAGCCTATTCACAAGAGAGCTCTCAATGACTGGGAAATCAGCTCCCATGCCTCCTTGCTTAGTTGTTTGGAGAATCTTCATCTAATGCCCACTTGGCAACCTATTCCCAATAGAGCTCTCACTGACCGGGAAATCAGCTCCCTCGCCTGCTTGTTTAGTTGTTTGAAGAATCTGTCTAATGCCTGCCTAAGATAAAAGACAGATGGGTTTGGAGTTATCATAATAGTGTTATTTTTCAGTGAAATCACTGCTATAATATTCTCTGTCCTCTCTCCACACATCCAAGTCATTGGAAAGAGATTTGGTTTCAGCTGATTCCCGGTAAAGTCCAGTTTTTCCATGTGGACTGCAGTCTGGGGAAATATCCATACAGTAGATAAGAGTTTTTTTCCTACCAAATGTTTGCTTGATGTGTAATAAGTGTGAAGAGATGGTCCCTCACCTTCTGATTCACTCCTCTTTTGCCACTGAAGTGTGAACAGCTTTGCTTTGTGAGGAAGGTTTGCAATGGGTGACCCCTCTAGACCTCAGCTGTCTCTAGTTTGGATGGAGAACTAGGACACTTAAAATTTGAGCGCAGTTTTTATGGCACCTTGTACCAGCAGTGGTTTGTTTGTCCCTCTGACTGAAGAGGAACAGTCAAACTTTCTAGAGTTATGCTGAACCTACCTACAGAGTCCTCTATAGAACTAAGAAGAAGATCTTCTTTTGGGATTAAATGACTCCAAGTTTTTGAGAACATTAGGAGAAAAAATATTGTGAAGGAGTGGGCAGCCATCAATAGGCTTGTCTAATATTGGTGTTGAGTTTTGTAAAGTTTTTGAGAACACTAGGAGAAGAAATATTGTGTTGGTGTTGAGTTTTTTGAAGTGCATTGTTTGCTGTGTCAACAATTTTGAGAAAACAAGGAGAAACAATGTTGAGAAGGAGTGGGCAGCTGTCAATAGGTTTAGTTAATATTGGTGTTGAGTTTTTTGAAGTGCATTGTTTGCCCAGCTCTTTTGTTCATTACGGATTTATAGCTTCTTGGGACCTATTTGTCCATTTTTTACTATATTTTTTTCTTATTAAGAAAAATTAACCTGTCATCAATGAATGCACAGCTTGCTGGCTCAACACCCAGATGCTTCAGAACTTTCAAGTAAGAATCAGCTGCAGGCTTCCGTTTTCCTGTGTTCAGGATAAAGAGTATACATGTTATTCTTGAATAGCAGGCCATCAGTCATCAGTCAATATAGCAGATATTTTATTATATGAAAACATTGAAAAGTAATTTCCATTCAAAAGAATTTCTATTAAATTATAAGAGTCTAATGATTAAAATCCGGTATGAATTATAAATAAATAACTAATAATATATATATATATATTTGAGTGGCAAAGGAAATTTTATTCAAAATAAGAGAAAAAGAAAGACAAACAAAATACAAGTTGAAACAAATCACCAGGTTGGTGAAGAAAACAAACATACAAAACCATACACTTAAACAATCTCATTCCAAAAAGAATACCATTCTATCTCAGCAAAATCAGTAGAGATGGACACCCAATAAAAAAGGAATCTATAGATACCAGCATAGAGATTCTCCGGAGATGAGTACTTATCTTCAAAAGTTCTATTATTCTTTTCATTTCACACACTAGCAAATGGCCCCACGTAGAAAGTGCCAAATGATTTTAGGGATACCTTCCAAGTCCCTTACCCACCAACCCGAGATAAGTTCATTGAACCAATTTGGGAAGGTCCAAGAGACGTTGAGCTGAGAAGGAAGAAGCCCCAAAATTTTCTCACCAAACAACAGTGAATAGAGAAGTGGTCTATCGATTCCTCCTCCCTCATACACAACTCACACCTAACTGCTAAGTTCCAATCTCTACTCTTAAAATGATTGTAAGAATTTTATCCAAAAAGGAATTCTAGATAAAGAAAGAGATCTTAGAAGGGAGGCCCAGAACCCAAATGCTTTGTGGCGTGGAACAAGGAGGTTTAGGCGGAGAGTTTAAGATTGGAAATGTCACTGCTTGTCCAAGGTGGAAGAACTGGATAAAAAGGAGCAAGGTTCTGGCGTCTCAGCTGAAGAGAGGGTAAAGGAGAGAAGAGCTAAAAAGGGATTACAACAGATGGTTAAGGATGGAGGAAACGAGTTGGAAGCAAAAATTGAGGGCTCACTAGCTTAACACTAGTACTTTCACAAGATGGCTTCTATGCGTGCAAAGCTGAATTATATTGATAGGTTGACAGTTGATGGTTCTTGGGTGTCTAAGCCTAGGAGGGTGGTCAGTCATGTGGAAGCGTTCTTCAAAGCTCTTTATGCAGAGCCGTTTCCTCAAAGACCCTTGTTGGATGCTATCTCTTTTAGGCCGATTCAGGAGGATAAGATCCAATGGTTGGAGAGATCTTTTAGGGAGGAAGAAGTGATTGAGGTGTTAAAGAGTTTGAAGGAGGATAAAACGCTAGGGCCCGATGGTTTTCCGATATTATTCTTTAAAGTCTTTTTGGGAAGTTTTGAGGAATGATGTGTTGAAAGCCTTGGAGTTCTTTTAGAAGTCTACTCTTTGCAGAAGCCTCAATGCTTCTTTCATTGCTTTTGTTCCTAAGGTGAGTAAGGTAGATTAGCTTAAGGATTTTATGCTCATCAGTTTATTGGGGAACTTTTAGAAGTTGCTTGCCAAAATCTTGTCTAAGAGACCTGAGGTGGTCTTGGATGGTACTCTTTTGCAGTTGCCAAATGCTTTTGTAAAGGGGAGACAAATCCTTGATTGTTCTCTTCATGCTAATGAATGCATTGATTCTTGGTTGCGTGAAAAGGAGGTGGTTGTGTGCTTGCTTGATATGAAGAAGACTTATGACCATGTTAATTGGGTGTTTCTGGATCATGTTATGGAAAGAATGGGGTTTGGGTGGAAGTGGATCCGTGTTTAAATTTCTTTGGTCTCTTTCTCAGTGCTCGAAAGGCTTTTTCCAGAGTGAGGGGGTTGAGGCAAGGGGATCCTCTCTCGCCTTTTCTCTTTAATATTGTGTTGGAAGCCTTGAGTAAGCTTGGGGGAGAAAGCTGAGGGCATGGGTCTCATTCAGGGTTTACAGGAAGAGATGGGGGCCCTTTGATCCCCCTTTTGCAATTTGCAGATGACCCGTTGTCCTTTCTAAGTCCCTATGAAGAGAAGATGCTAAATTTTAGAGCTATCCTGTTGATTTATGAAGCGGTGTCAGGGTTAAAGGTGAATCTGAGGAAAAGCAAGCTTATAGGAGTGGGTGTTGTTAGCAATTTGGAGGCATTGGCTTTCATATTTGGATGTCAGATCTCTTCTTTCCTGGTTTCATATTTGGGTCTCACGTTAGGTTCTTCTGGGTATAAGGTCAAGGCCAATTAAGACCCGGTCATGGAAAAGATGGAAAGACATGTTAATAGTGAATTAACCATCTCTCCCAAAACCTTAAGGTGTTAGTGATGTAGGACAGCCTAGTGTTGGCTGCTAACATGCGGGTTCTGGGCCCTCTAAAATACTAAAAAGACTCCCCTCAGAAATTTTATCAAACACCTAAGCTCTGCCTTCAAATCAGATTCAAGAAACAGTCGAATAGTTCAAAATTGGAGATGTTAAAACTTAGGTAAGTATGCAGAAGATCAATATATATATAGATTAGCAGCAGATTGCAAAGTGTGTAACAGTACCGAGAGCTTAAAACAGTGCCCAGATTTATAACAGATCCAGTAACAATCAGAAATATTCCCTAAAACAGACCCACAGATGGATTAATATAAAGAAATAAAGGTTTGTTGCAATGTGTAGGGGAATGATCACAGAAAGAACTAACTTTAGATCTGTTTGAAGAAACTATAGACCTGGGTTTATCACGAAAGGAGTTCTGGAATTAGATTGAGGTCAACCGCAGGGTACAAATCCCATAAACAAAATCTGCAACAAGAATTTAAGGGTTTAGGTGCTGAAAGAATGGAGGATTTTATGAATTGATATCTGCAGGACTCTGGAAAAGATTCTAAGTACTTGAAGGAGATGTATATATATATATATATATAAACAGATCAGCAGCATAAAAGAAAGAAGATGGGTTTGCTGGTCTAGGGTGAAGGGAAAGGACTGTAGAGGATTTATTGGGGTTTATAGTGTTGAAATATATCAAGTATATTAACTCGTCCCTCTCCTATCACCTTAGGGTTTTAGGAGAGATGGTTAATTGCTTTATTTAAGATGGTATCAGAGCAGGTTTTAAGTTGCGAGTTCAAATCCCCCCGTGGACGGAATTATTCTCCCGGGTCTCGCACCTGTTTCTCCCGTGTTCAATGTTCAGGAGTGTCCCTCCTGAGGGGCAGTGTTGAAATATATTAACTCATCCCTCTTCTATCACCTGAGGGTTTTAGGAGAGATGGTTAATTGCTTTATTTAAGATATAGAATGGTCCAATTGATAAAGATCTTAAAGAAAACCTGTAGACCTAACCAGCTCTGTGAATTATTGGGTTTATGGTTTTACAGGTCTAAAATTGATCTGATTGGAATTTTGAAGCAACTGCTGGTACTGAATATGAGAAATGACAGCCTGCAACAGATTTACAGTTAGGGGTTGACCTAGCCAAGAAAGAGGGATTTCTGGATTTGAGAAGCCTGGAGCAGACCTGGAGTTGCTCAGATGCAGCCGCAGGCACTGTATCAAATGTCTCAAAATGTCATATATGTCTTCCTACATATGTCCATGTCAACCACGATCGACACGACATATTACCAATAGCAACACGAAACATTAACTACAATAAAAAACTTCAATTTTCAGTTGACATGATATACAATGTTGATGTGTTAAGTGGATATTCCTCTTTCACAGTGTATCATAGCCTACTGTGACATTGTATTGTTATGCTAAAAAATCATATGAAAAATGATACAACAACAACAACAACAAACAGCCTAATCCCATCATATGAAAAATGGTAAATTCCAAAAAAAAATAAGAGAGGAAGAAGAAGAGAAGAAGAGAAGAAAGAAGAAAATGAAGAGAATCTACTTGTTCCCTTATGTTTATCCAGTTAGATTATAATATGTTTGTCAACCATTATGTACCAATATTCTAATAAATGCATATGCATTTATTAAGAATATTATAATACAATTGTATTAAAATAAGCTATAGTTATGTATTAAAACAAGATATCATTCCTAATGAATCTATTTGTTCCCTTATGCTTATCTAGTCAGATTAAATGTGCTTCATAAATTTCCATTATTTGTACAAAATTTCTTTCTGACATTTCCGATATATGTTATTGTTTTGGTCCAACCAACAGAGGGTTCCAACAGGTCCTTGAAACTCTAGACTGTTTTCTTGAAGGATCAAGGCCTGGTTCAGATATAGACACTAGGGAAAACTCCAAGATTTCTTGGAAGAAATAGTAAGGGAATCAAGAAGATCTTCAAGAATTGTAATCTTTAGACTTTAACCAACATAAAACAAGAAAAGAAAAAGAAGAAGAAGAAGGTACCTGTGTCCGCAGGCTCTCACTATAAGAACAGGGGATTCTTGGCCTTTCACCAAGGTTGAATTAAACCCAAGGACTCTCTCCAAGGAAACCACTCTTTGGTTTTGTGAAGACAGGCACACAACAGTCAGCTAGAACTTTAATATTTATTAATTCAATCAGCCATTGTAATGAAACAATAGAGTTTAGGATCTTTTATAGCCATGAATTCCCATGAATTCTCCTACACTTACTAGTCCTAAACCTACTAGGACTTAACATAAACTAATCCTAAACCTATTATAACTTGACATGACAATCCAACTTAAATAATGAAAATACTCTCAACTCCTAATCTAATTAAAACATAATGTACAATAACCCAAATACCACAAGATAATGGAAACTAAATCCTAATAACATAAAGTAACTAAAATCAAGTCCAACAATAACTCAAGATAAGAAATCTAAACAAATCCTAGTATGACTCTAAATAGAACTCAAATTAAGACTCAAAATAAAACTCCAATATGTGCTAGAGTCTCCTCCACAAGCTGAAATCGTGTGGGCCCCACCTACACTCACAAGTGGGCCCCACATGGGTTTTGGCAGTGATGTCCACATCAATTAGGAGAGACACAAATTAATATACTTCAATACCCCCTCCAAATGAACACTGTTCTCTCTTGGGAACACACATGGGGAACCAGGTGAGAGTCCACACAACGTGTGCACATGCACACACCACTACATCCAAGAAAATGCATCCACTGGGATTAAACTAATGACCTGGCTTAGCTCTGATACCATGTTAACAGTGAATTAACCATCTCTCCCAAAACTTTAGGGTGTTAAGAGAAACACAAATTAATATACTTCAACAAGAAGGCTTGCTACATGGAAATGATGTTATCTCTCTAAGGGGGGACTTATGCCTCTTAAAAGTGTTCTTTTCAGTCTTCGCTTGTATTTCTTCTCCCGTTATGCATCCCCTGTTTATGTGATTCGTTGGTTGAAACAGATTTGAAGAAATTTCTTGTGAGCTTCAAACGATGGGGATAAGAAGTTTCATCTCATTAATGGGACTATGTTTGCACCCTGGTGAATTATGGGGGTTTAGGGGTCCGCTCCCTTCAAGTTATGAACAAGGCTCTTCTTTCCACGTGGTTATGGAAGAACATAATAGCCTTTGGAGGTGTTTAATTACAAGAACATATATGGTTAGGGATAGGAGTTAGTATTGGAAGATTACCGTTCTTGAACATTAAAATTAGTAAAGTTTATTGATCAATCACATATCTAAATATGTTTTCCCATGATCACCATATGAATCTCTGAGATCTAATCACAAAGAAAGTTTAGAATTATCTTAATCAATTAATCAGATATAAGAATCCAATCCGACCCAGTCTCCAAAGTCTTCACACATACTCTAGAGTTCTCTGCACCTCTCACACTTTCAGAATTGTTACAAAACTATATTTGAATATGGATAACTCTATATATAGGGATAATGAGAGGTTAGATAAACCCTAGGGGTGTGTGGGATCCTTATGGGACTCTTATCATTAAGCTTATGGGGCCCACCATCCTGAATTGAGTCAAAACTGTAATCATTAACTCAACTATTTGATAATTACAACTAAGCACTCCATTAATTGCAACAATCTCTATGATATGTTACAATTAAACTCTCAATGATAAAAATATAACATTGAGACCCTTTCTCACAAACCTTTTTACAAAAACATCATTCCACTGTATAATTTCCCTCAATGACCCTTAAAACAATAAACTAGTCACTATCAAACCCTTTTGGTCATTGGTAAATTATCTCTAGGATATTAATAGATCAATTGGACATTAAAAACATTTCTTAATAAATTCTTTTTAAAAATACTTATTTATTTAATTAATATAATTTTGAAAATCATTTTGACAAACATTTTATCAAAACATTGGATTCAGATTTACATATCCAATCAATTCATGTTATTCCTAGACTAGATATTTCTCCCTATCATTAGGATAGTGGATTCCTTGTTGGGCACTTTTTTCTCTCAAGCATCAAGCTAAGTATCCAAGCTACCTATGATATAGCCACCAATTAGGCATCACTAGTTAGCAACTCAAAATAGTCAACTTAAATAACTTAAAGAATCACATGTTCCTTAAGTCAAAGGATTAGTCTGTAAGTTATAAACATCATTTATACTGACAATGAAGTTTTACTCAATGTATTCATTATGGATCCCCTTAATGCATTTGGATTATGCATCTACATGTAAGTCTAAAGTCTCACTCTAGTAATTGAGATTACATCACTCCATCATATGGAAACTCTATACATAGCAACCTTCTAAGTGATGTGCCTAGCATCACCCATAGTTGTAAGGTTTCAGGCCTACAAGAATTGGATAGTTAGATCTCACCACACATAATCCATGTGTATGACATCTTACTATGTTACCTGAGGACCACCTATCTCATCTCATGAGATCAAATAATTTCCCATAAATAAAATTATATACATGTGATGATGAAACAAAACACTTTATTATAAATGTTAAACAAATAAATAACATAAAAAGTGTCAATGATGTCTTTGTTAGGACACTTATTCTAACAACTATGTCACCCGGTTTAACAAGGAAGCATACAGGTGGATGACACTGACGAGAAGGTGGTGCTCACCACCCTCCAAGTTTCTATTCTCTTTATCTAAATCCCCCAAGTAGTCTGGAAGAATTGATGAGATAGACACATAAACATATGAATGCTGAAGATGCGATAAGCGCCCGAAGGAGTAGGGATAAGGACTCCCGACTGGAGAAAGAAAAAAGGAAGAAAACAAACGGACCTTCTAGGTCATACTAGGGTCGTGAGTGACACACCAACTCGAACGGAGGACAAATACATTTACCTCCCAATTCTTAAAATACACCCCTCTTAATACTGCACCAGAGCATGTCCTCATAGAGATTCGGGATGATCCCGTCCTCAAGTGGCTGGGGAAGCTAAAGTCCCTACCTACGCAGAGGACGAAAGACAAGTACTATCAATTATGATACCAATGAATGCTTCGACCTCAAGGAGAAAATAGAAGGCTTGATTTGGCAGGTAGTCTATGACGATTTGTTTCCCCAAAGCAACCTAAAGGGTGGAGCTAAGAGTCATACCACTCAACCAACAAAGAGGCCAATGGATTACCAGCTTTAAAGGAGATCTGCGTCATTGTGGGGGCATCCGCCGGTGGAGGTGAACCAACCTTAGCCTGAAAGGCCCACGTTAGAAGGTCTCGACACATGGAGGAAAAAGAGTTTACATAACGGGAAGGTTGGCAAAGTGAGCTTGAGGACCAGACCCCTCGATTACCTTCACCGAGGAAGATTCCTCTTGGATATAGCACCCACACGACGATGTGCTTGTCATCACCATCATGATTGTAGGATACCAGAAATGGAGAGTGTTGATTGATAACGGGAGCTCAACCGACATCTTTTGTTTGTCAACCTTCCAATAGATGGGAATTATGGAAGACAAGTTACACCCCGTAGGGGCCCTCCTCGTCAGGTTTGCAAGAGACAAATTATTCTTGATGGGATCAATAACCCTGCCTATGATAGTAGGCCTCGATTCTTAGTAAATCACCAAGGAGGTCAACTTCCTAGTGGTCAATTTCCCTTCAGCCTATAATGCTATTCTAGGCCAACCATCTTTGAACCAAATGAAGGCCGTGACATCCATATATCACCTAATGATGAGATTCCTAACCGATCACAGAGTTAGGGAAGTCAGAGGTGACCAAACAATCTCACGAGAATGTTACAACGCCTCATTAACAGAGGGGCCATAGAGGAAGGCCCTGTTTATCAATGAGAATGAGGTAATAGAAAAGATGGAGATCTCGATAGTCAAGCCAGTCAAAGACTTGCTTGAGCTTGCCCTAGATGATTCCATACCTGGACAGGTCGTCCGAGTTAGTAGCACACTAACGACTGACCTAAAAGTGTTGTTGTTGGCTCTGCTAGAAAAACATAAAGACATCTTCGCATGGACTCATTATGACATGCCCAGAATAGATCCCGAGGTCATAGTGCACAAGTTGAACGTCAAACCTATCACAAGGCCTATACGACAGAAAAGGAGGAGTTTTTCCACTGACCACAATATAGCGGTCGCCAAAGAAGTCAACAAGCTTTTATAGGTGGGGTTCATCCGGGAGGTGCATTATCCTGAATGGTTATCTAATGTGGTACTAGTGAAGAAGACCAATGGGAAATGGAGAATGTGCATGGATTTCACTAACTTGAATAAAGCTTGCCTGAAGAATAGTTTTCCCTTACCATGGATAGACACCCTAGTTGACTTTACCATGGAACATGAGTTGCTCAGCTTCATGGATGCCTTCTTAGGCTATAATCAAATTAAGATGTATGGGTCCGACCAAGAGAAGAGATCTTTCATCATCGATCGAGGGTTGTATTGCTATCGGGTAATGCCATTTAGGTTGAAGAATGCATGAGCCACATATCAGAGGTTGGTCAATGGATGCTCAAGGATAAGATCGGGAGGAACATGGCAGTGTATGTAGACGACATGCTTGTTAAAAGCCCGAAGACTAATGAACATTTCAAGGACCTTGAAGAAACCTTTGAAGTACTGAGGAAGTATCACATGAAATAAACCCTATGAAATGTGCCTTCGGGGTCTTGGCTAGGAAGTTCCTAGGATTCAAGGTTTCCCAATTGAAGCCAACCTAGAAAAGGTAAGGGCCATCCTAGACATGGGGTCCCCACACAACACTAAGGAGGTCCAGAGGCTAGCCGGGAGGGTGGTATCCCTCTAAAGTGATGGACAAATGCCTTTCTTTCTTCTACCTACTTTGAAAGGCATTCAAATGGATAGAGGAATGCGAGACGGTGTTCTAGAGACTTAAGGAGCACCTTATGAGTCTTCCTCTACTCTGTTGCACTAAACCCAAGGATCCTTTATTCCTCTACGTGTTGGTTTCAAATTCAGATTCACAAGATGACTCTAAAAATTTCCTAAAGGAAATGATAGGCTTCGAGTGGCCGAGGGTCATAAGATGACTCTTAAAATTTTCTAAGGGAAGCGATAGGACCCGAGTGGCCAAGGGTTACAAGATGACTCTAAAAATTTTATACCGGAAACGACAAGTGTTGAGTGGACAAGGGTCATAAGATGACTCTAAAAAATTCCTAAGGGAAGCGATAGGTCCCGAGTGGCTGAGGTTCACAAGATGACTAAAAAATTTCTAAGGGAAGCGACTAGCCCTAATTGGCCAAGGGTCGCAATATGGCTCCAAAATTCCTAAGGGAAATGGTTAACGCATGGCAACCCAAAAGGGAATGAATCTCCTAGATTAAGTCGGTAAAAAGACAAAGATCGCTAAACAAGTCATGAATTTCGAAGGACACACTTACTAGATCCAAGAGACCATCACACAGAAAAGGACAGAAACAAATGGAATATGCAAAAGAGAATATTTTTAAGAAAAAAAAATTACATCGAGCGCATATAGGCTAACCCGCAAAAAAAGAGGGGGAAGGGCACATAAGCTTAAGGGTAGCAGTGCCATCCCGAGCCTCTTGGGATACTTCCTCCTCCTCGATCTTAACAACCTCAGGCACAAGGGGCGATCCTGAATCATCATCACAGATGAACCCCAAAAAGTCAATCTCTAGGTAAGCCCAAGAAGCTCGGTGGTGGAAGGCCTTAAATCCATTACTAAAGCAGTCTGAGACCTTTAGTGCGTATTCGGTGGACTCTCGACCCTCTCTTTCTTCAGTCAATCAGCCAACATCACCTTAGCTGTAGCCCTCTCTTAAGAAGCAACCTCCTTCACCTAAGCAGCCTACTCTTTGGCCTCAGCCAGCTTTGTGGCTAAAGCCGCCCTCTGGTCCTTGGTCACTTAGAGCTTCACGACTAGGTCATCTCTCTCTGCACGAGCCTTCACAAGGTTGGAAAGAAGCCCTGATTCCTTCTTAGCGGAGTCAGCCAGTTAGGCGTGGAAGCTTAAGTTTGTGGCCTTTAGGTCGAACACCTTCTTCTTTTATGCCTTAGCACTGCTCTCTGCACCCCGTTGGAATGAGATGCGTGCCATCATGAGCGCCTCTATCTATGAAACACAAGGAGAAATTAGAAATTATTGAGTAGATACGAAAGGTTCAAAGAAGAAGATAGGGAAGAAAGAGGAGAACTACCATAGCCAGGTCAACCACAAGCTACTGATAAATGATGTTTAAGGAGAACTTCATTAAGGCTTTAATATCCCCCTTCAGGATGACCCCACACAACTTTTTGAAGGTGTAGTCGGGGTTGTTCAAGAAAGTCTCCCCAGTGGGGTTATTCCCTTTATCTAACTGGGGAACAAAGCCTTTAGCCTAGGAAGCGGACAAGTCCCTGGTAAGTTCAGCCTTTAGGGCCTTGAGAGGTCGGAGTTGAGGAAGGCGTAATAGCGGTAAGGGTGGCAAAAGAAGTCTAGCCTCCCTAAGAAGTAAGGGGTGAGAGGATGACCCACCCTCGAGATTCCCCTAAGCATTAGCCCGAGTCTTTTGGTGCTTTAGAGGGGGAGCGGGTAGATCTTCGGGCATCGAGCCCCCTAGCTTGGTCGAACCGTCCCCAATGGTTGAAGCTTATGGGGCAGCCACGGCCTCCAGGCGAGCCTTCTTGACTCTCTTCAGGATCTGATTCAAGTCAACCTTAGTCATCTCTGCAAAAGAAGAAAAATAAAGAAAAATTAAAAAAAAAGAGACAGAGAAAGAGGGAGGGAAGAAGGAAAAGGGGGAAGAAAGATACCCCCGGTCGTTCCTTCCGTATGACTAACGATAGGAGACTCCTTCGGGCCCGCCAAAGCCTCGTCTTCGACAAACCAAGGCTAGAAGGGTAAATACTATAAGGTCTTGAAAGTTATTAAGCCTGAACAATTGTGCACCGGGTAGGAGATAGCACTAAGCGCCCGATTGAAAGAAGTTGTCGGCAACATCGGCTCGGCTAGAACTGAGATGCATCAGAAAAGGAGAAGGTGAGAAATGAACTTCTAACGAATCAGCGAGAAAAATGAAAGAGAAAAGAAGAAAAGAGTCACCCGAGGGATTAGGGGTGCTCCAAACCTGGGTAAAGCGAACAAGGCGTTTGATTTTGCTATTCCACTTGTAAGTCTCCTAGTTGTCGCTTGGTAGAAAGAACCTGCTTTTCCACCCTTTGTGGGAGGTGGGAATACCAGTGACTAGGTTTTGGTATCAGTCACAAGTAGTGAAATACCACTAGCTTGACTCCTTCTCAACCAAATGGTAACAAAAGAGAAATTTTGAGACCGTGAGCTGATCTCGACCGCCGCTACAAGCTGCCCAGAGGAACATACACCTGAGGACTATCCTCCATGAGTTCAGAATGAGTTGGGCTGGGGAAATGCTGATGTAATTAAGGAGTTCCCTAATGAATAGAGTGACCGGGAAGCGAAGGCCGCTCTCAAGGGTCTATTTATAAAGGTGGATTTCTTTGTCACTGATGGCACATGCTCGCTTGTGTGCCTCTGGAAGACTTAGTATCACCCCCTCAGGAATATCATACAATTTCCTAAAGCCTTCTAGGATCTTCTTCTTAAGGGTTGAGGAAAAAATTACAGCCATATGGGGGATAGGACGAAGTATGCGGGAAGAGACCAAGGCTTTGCCAGGGGCATTAGAGTAGACCATGTCCTCCTTAGGACGAACTAAACCCAAGCTAAGGATGTTTGAAGACTCTAAAGAGTTAAGACAAGAAGATGTGTCCATTTTACCAAAAGAGATTTTGGTACAATCGAGGGTGAACTGAAAAGATTCCAGTGAAAAAGAAACAAATGGAAGATAGCAAGGGCCAACAACTTAAGTTACCCTACCGTAATGAACAAATGTGAAAAGTAACAAGAAGCATGACAGAAGTATGTTAGAAAACGCCACCGAAGAAAGGTGGAGAAGCAGAAAAACACCGACTGAGTAAAAGAAGACAATCGAAGGTTCAGGAGAGAGACGTTGGAGAAAAAGTAAAACAAAGAGCAAATGAAGGGGAGTTTCAAAAATGTCAGACTACTTGTAGGGAGGACAGCTTGAACTTGACCATCCAATCAGGATGACAAAATCCTGCCCCTTCATGTGGCCTCAAGCGTACCGATTCAACATATGAAAAGACGTCACCTTAATGTCATCACCGACATCACAGTAATGATGACCTTTTCGATTTTCGAAGCGTCCATCACGATTCCCAAAATGTTCATCACCATAATTTAAATTAACTGCCTAAAACCTAAAATCGAGAAAATTGAATAGTTTAAATTCCCTCAGCCTCCGTCGAAATGATGACTCAGGAATTGGGGAGACAACTGATGGGATGTAATATTCAAGACCAATCAATATTCTCCCAACCGAGTCTAATTGAACCATTAGGAAAAGCTCTATCCCGAGATATGCCAGAGTAGGAGAGATGCGTAACATCAACCATACACAAATGAAGCATGTTAGGTGTCTCAGAAGTCTTTACAGACTTAGGCATCTAGGCACGAGATTAGTCCCAAATTGTAGGACACAGTCCCATTAGAAAAGGTAGAATCGATGGATGAACATCCCATCCTGATCGAATCTTGGAAGATCACTGGCCCAAGCAAGAATCTTAGGGTTGACTAGCTTGAGTGATAGGGATGACCTACCCTATAAAATTAGGCTCACACCCGAAGGAAGGTAAGAACATTTTTTTGGCTGAAACCCCCCCTTCGTTGGTTAGTATTCGACAATGACTTGATCATTGGAGAGCGACTGGCTGACACTCAGCTGGTGCCCCACAACCTCTTCTCTGGTAAGACCATTGGATCCAGGAACCACCACTCACTCATCTGAAGATTTCTGGGCAAGTCGAATCCTAGCATCATCAGACAACTAGTGTGTCCTTGGAAGAAATTGATGATTGATCATCCTTCAGGTTCTGGAGTGATCAAAGGAGAGCGGTAGTGAATAATGTATTTGATGATCTCATCAAGGATAGTAGATTGTTCCTTGAGTATTGTGTTAGCATGGGGAAGGAGATTGTGGAGTGACAGGAAGAGGTCTCGCATCAACTTGCAGTGTTGGTGTTGGTGTTCGGCCAATATGTGCCGTCTCGAGCATTGGTGCCACTGGCTTTTCCTCCTCCTGAATTGCCATCTTGTTCTAGTGTCCCGATCATACCATTCTGTTGTCATGGTTTCCAAATCATTGTCCACCAACTCATTTGTCACTATTAAGGTTGTTAGGTTTTTGGCTTTATTCCAGTTGTTAAATCACGCATGATTTAATAGTGGGGATGGCATATTAAGAATTAATACTCCTTTTTAAGTGTTAGAATCTTTGATGGCTAAGGGGTGAAAACCTGATATATATACCCTAATTAAGTTAGGGAAAATTAAGAGAGAGTAAGCAATAGTCACAAGGATTTCTTGTGGGGTTTTCTTCATGGTTTGAGAGTTTGAGGAAGAAAGGGTATACAAAGGGAAAGTGGTGTGGGTTTTCGGGTTGCAAAATATCACACTTCTTTGTATGGATTTGCATTCTCAGAGTGAATAAAGGTTTAATCATCTCCTATGGACATAGACACATTGCAAAACCATGTAAATCTTAGTGTCTCTTATTTTTCTATGCTTCGATCTTATTCATTTATTTTTCTTGTTATTCATAATGGAATATTTGTTGTGAAACAAACAAGTAGTATCAGAGCGTCAGGTTTGGTTAGGGAGGATAGGGATCAAGAACGAGTTCTTGATTATCGGAGTTCAATACGATGTTGTAGGGAAATAAAGGAAAATTCAAGGAGATGGAAGATGGTTTGTATCATCTAATGGGGAATACAGTGATTGATAGCATTCCTTCTACCTCGATGGATAGGTAGAAATAGGGTACACAGAATAACAAGCGTTTGTGTAGGATCTCTTTTGTTGTTGGGGCAGAAATAGGTGTTGTGTGTTTCTAAGTGATAGACAATAGTGAGACAGTTCATGCAGTCAGAGAGGACAGATCAAGGTCTCTCTCTAGAGTTGACTATACGAGTTGACTCGGGACAGCTACACATGTGCATTGGCTATATTGTAATCGAGTCGGATGGTGTCAAGACCAAATTGATTCGATGGTATGTGTAGTGGTGGTTTTTCAAGGCCAATGGTAGTTTGCAGTGATAGCAAGAAAAATATGATGCAAGTTCAAGGTGGATGTGCATTCCAGGTATATATGGCATAGAGTTTATTAAGAAAAACTAATGTAGGTTTTCTCTAGGTGGTTTCAAAATGTGAGCTAAGGTAGAGTATGGTGCACATGTCACAAGTGAAGCAAGTTTACCGTTCTTGAACAAAGAAATTAGTAAAATTCATTTAAACAACCACATATCTACATATGCTTTCCCATGAT
>JAOXJP010055684.1:0-15844 GCA_025762735.1 Platanus orientalis | reverse complement strand
GCTCTGGGCTATGAAGACAGCCAAGAGCTCTTCTCCATGGGCAGGATCGACTCCCAGTGGCTCAATAGGAGTACAACCAGAAACAACAATATCGATAACATAGCAGTAGATATGGATACAGAATCTGAAACCGACCTTTTTGAAATAGGCTTGGATAATTACAGCAGCAGATCACCAAGCATAGTATTGAGTAATGTAGGAACATGATTTTAAGGTCATGGAGCAGTTGCATACATAAAACAGGGTTGGGCTAATGCAAGTGAAGCTGCGGAGTCAATGCATATTTGTTAGAATTTTGACAGAAATTGGGGAGAGTGACGATATCCAGCCTGAATCATATGAATTCTTACATTCTTGTATAGCAGCCATACTGAATTTCAAAGAATTAAAGATTTAAGGGAAGACAGAATTCGATCTTCATTGTAGGCAAGAGTGGCTTCGAGTTATTTATCTCCCGGAGACAGTTAGATTCAAGTTCAAGACAAACGTATCTTGTTCCTCTTACTAATTTCATGTTTCATCTCCTGCTTTCAAATAAACATACAATCTTGTATACATTTTGATACAATTTTTATAAAATTGTGGTTCTGACTTTTCAATTTGTGATTCCCCTTCTTAGACTGAATGCACTCACAAGACATAACATTCATGAGACCAAGAGATTCTTGCTCGCTGTGATTCTGCCCTGCTTAAGTTTGAAGTATGAAACGTTCAATTATGGTGTACCTTGTATTATCGTTACATAAAGTAAAGCTTAGCATACTCTTGGCCATCCTTAGCTTGTTCATTGTAAAGGTTATGTGAGCCTTCCTTGTACCAGAATTCACAAGTGTAGTTGTCTCAGCATGGATACGAACACGGTCAATGCTCAGGTGTATTAGTTTCCCTAACCCAAATCTATATCAAGAACCAGTTTCTAAGAGAAATCATTAGCAAGTGAATGCAAATTAAAAAGCCAAGGCTCCTCCTCATTTTCTCTGTTATATTTTCCAGCACTAATTAAACACTCCGCCTTTTTTTCTGGACCAAAACTGATCAGGGAGTTTGACAATTGGTATCAAGTATTCAAGTTGATTGTTAGTCAATCTTGAGAGGGAACGGGAGATCACAGATAGATCTGATACTTTCAGCAAAAATCACATCGAGCACAAAAGAAGTCACTAGGAAGAACATGTGATGCTTGGGGATAACAGACTATTGCAGTGCTACAACATCATGTAATTGCAGAATAGAACTGACATTCAAATGCAAAACAGAGCATATTTGACTCCATTAGGGACCAATGGGAAAAACAAACGCCAATGCAATACGTGCACCTTGTTGAATAGGTGATTTGTTAGCATTGGTCAAGTGTCAAGACGAGACACCAACTTGTAATTTAAATATTTTTTGCCTGAACTGAGATGGCATGGCTGACTGACAAGATACAATCTAGTAGGAATGATTTTTCTAAGTTGGAAGAACAGAGTCTAAAAGTCAGTACTCAAAATGCTTAAAATCTCCAAAACTGATAGCCATAATAATAAAAGCAATACCAAATTCAGAATACTACATTTTAATAACAAGAGAACAAATTACTAAGCTTTTTTCATGTGTAAAATTTTAACCACATCTTAACAAAATAAGAAAATGAAATCTGTCAGCATATTGTTAGAAGTGGTCACTACCACAGTTATTGTGAGTGCAGAGGAGAAAGAAACACACGCAGGCAAAGCTACACTTGACTTCCATAATAAACTTCTTTTTCCCCAATTGGCTGCCACATTATTAGTTGATGGGCGTTCATGGCAGTGATAACAGCAACAATTGATGAGAATGTCTCCTTCACTTGTTCTACATTACATCTATGTACTTTTCTTACGCAACCCCATTCGTGACTTTGCATACCTAGATTTTTTGTTAAGCAAAAAGTACACATTTGAAACCACCCTAAGAGGACATGAAATACCCTAACAGATAAAGAAGGTCAAGCTGTTTTCAAAAGGATACTCCAAACGCATGCCCTCGCCATCTGTTGATGAGTATAGACGAGTGCCTTGTAGATGATTTAGAGCGCCGGTAGAACAGGCAACATCCTGCAGTAGCCCATTGCTCAAATAAATGATGGAAGGCAAAGGGCATTAGAAATTATTACTGGACACACAAAAGTAACGCTTGTGGACCACAAATTCCTGAGCTATCTCTATAGATGCAGCTACTAAGAATTTCATATATGCCGGTGTAAGTGAATTCCATGTATGGTCAAAAACATAATTAAGACATGCAGCACTGCATACAATATTTCTCACTTTCTAGGGCTTACCCATTAAACATCTGACAATGATTGCACCATTCAATAGAGAACAGGAAATGATGAAACTCATGCTTCCATGCCCTAGGTAGTGGATCCATGATACAATTCTAAGAGAATAGCTAATTCATATATGAATTTGAGTTCTTACTTGGCCTCCAAGCACAACTCCATACATGTACATGCCATGGTCATGTAAAAAACATGGGTGTTTCCCAAATACAATGACTCAAATATGTGAATCATCAATAAATTCCTTTCTGTCCATCCATGAAAGCACACTGATTACATACTAACCATTGCTCAATAGAGACAACCAACAGGAACAAGAGAATTGGACCGTACATTACTATCACACATGAAGGTCACAACAGATTGAGTCCAAATGTAGAGAAGAATTGCATCGTCAACAATACAGTGAAGGTCTGCATTGATCAACAAGGTAATGAGGTCCAATTGAGCTATTAGGCTACAAAACTCACTTGGCTGTTCAAAGAAGCCCTGGATGTTAGTATCTCCAAGTAGCCATCATCATACAACTTTGTCACTGCTCCAGATTGGCAGTAGATGACATTATTATAATAAATAAATATCTTTTTTTTTTATGGAAGAAAAAAAGTTATTAGAAAGAGGGGGGAGAAACCCCTAAAGAATCAAGCAATATACAAGAGAGAAAATGGAAAAGAGACAAGGGAAAGGAGGAAAGAGGGGCGAGGCCCAAGACCCCAGGCCACAACCTACAGCAGAAGACAGCCGATCACCCCATTCCAATCTGAGACAAGATCCCCCACCCTTAGGGCCCCACACCCTTTACAAAGGGGACTCCAAAAGGATAAATAAATATCTTATTGTTTTATATTGTAATAAAAATTTAACACTTAAATTTTTTATAAAATAAACTATATTGCATTATAAAATTACTGTTTTTTCTTTTTTTAGTAAGGCTACTTGCTGCCACATAGGGCAAACCAGCACTACCACTCACCACAGGGGGAGGGAAGTGGGGGCAAGCATCAAGCCAATCCTTGGGGATAGGGGTGGCAATTCATGTTGGCGGGTCAGGTTTGTGTTGTGTCAAGATAAGGGTATACGACTATACAGCTCAACCCAAACCCGACCCATTTATTAATCATGTCAAAGCAGGTCGACCCACTTTGACCCAAAACACATTTACAGTCAACCCTACCCTGCTAATTTTGTGTTGGGTTCCTATCGGGTTTGCGGGTTATGTGGTAATTTGTGTTGGCAGGTCAGATTCGTGTTGTGTCAATTTAAGGGTATACGACTATATGGATCTACCCAAACGTGACCCATTTATTAATCGTGTCAAAGTGGGTCAACCCGTTTTGACCCAAAACACGTTTACAGTCAACCCTAACCCGCCAATTTCGTGTTGGGCTCATGTTGGGTTCACTGGTCGTGTCAAACATTGCCACCCCTAGTTGGGGATGCCACCCAGGGAACTAGAAACCCTGACCTCTCCTTTGGAGAGGCCATACCACAACCATCTCAACTGTTATTCCAGTTATTATATTTTATTAATTAATTTCAAATTTTAAATTATTAAGTTTATACTTTTAAGTTATTGTAATATATCAGAAAAATGGACAAGAGATGTGAATAAAGCCCACTTGGCTAAATGGTTGTGGAGATTTAGCCATAGAATGAATATTTGTGGAGAGAGGTTATTGCTAGCAAGTATGGCCTTGCAAATGCTTGGGAAACTAGAGGCCTTCTTCTTCCCATGGGTTAGTTGTTGGAAGGGGATTATGCAGTATGAGTAAGTTCAAGGAAACAATTCAGGTGGAGGTTGGCTCCAAAAGGAATACTTGTTTTTGTACGGACTTATGGTGCTTCTCACAGCGTCTTTGTTTAGAAGCTCCCTACATATATGAGATTGCTTTGGATAGAGAAGTAAAACTAGCTGACTGTAAAAGTTCTTACGAGGCATGGGGGTATAACATAATTTTAAAGAGAAACCTTAACGACTGGGAGATAGAAGAAATGACACATCTTGAGCTGGTGGATAATACGCTTTTAAGGAACAATACAGAGGATACTTGGTGATGGATTCTCTCTCACACGAGAGTGTTCTTGGTGAGATCTTGTACCCACCTCTTTGGGGAAGGGGGTGTCCCCTCTTGTCTTTAGAAGATGATTTGGACCATCCAAGGTTTTATTCTTTGTGTCTACTGCTTGCAAGGATAGGCTGCCAACAATTGACCTTCAAAGGTGGGGCATGATTCTCCCTAATGTTTGCTCCTTATGCATTCAAGACGGGGAATCAGCCAATCATCTTTTGGCGCATTGCCCTTAGGATAGAGAGGTTTGGAAGGCCACGTTGAGAGAGAGTGGGATGGTTTGGGTTATCCCTAAAAGTATTTGAGATCTCTTTCATGGCTGGAGCAACAAAAGGATCACCAAAAAAAGGAAAGGTTGTGGAGTATGATATGCCCAGTAGTTTATTAGGCTCTTTGATTAGAAAGAAACTAATGAGTTTTTGAGAACCATGCTGAACCAGCTTCCAATGTGTACAAAAGATTATTTTTGTTTCTGGGGTTAAATTGTAAAGAGTTGGGAGGTAATTCTTTTGTGGATATGATAAGTTGATAAGGCAGCTCTTCAATGGATGAAGTACAAGCCTTTATAGAAGCCAAGACCAATGTTTTTGAAGAGAACCAAGTGAAAGAGTTGCTGTCCATAGTTTTTAGGCTTTATTTTAGTGTTTTCTTTATGTTTTATGAGAGTTTTAATAGTGGATTTAATGTAATAAGGTCATTAGAGCCAAGTTAAAAAGTTGGTAGGGAGTTAGAATGAGTTTAGAAGTGTTTTTATATTTTTAGATTTTTTTGAGTTTTTTTGGGTTAACTGTACAAGGGAGGGGTATTTTGGTCAAATACGGTCAAATTTTGTTTTTTTTTTTTTTTGTTATAAATAGGTCATAAAGGCCTCTTATATGGCTAGTTGAAGAAAATTTATGAATAAAAGTGGTTTTTGAAGCCCACGGCTGATTATCTCATCCAACTCTCACAGTTTAGGTGAGTTTTCTCTCTTTCTTTTTCACTATCTTCTCTCATCTCCATCATCTTCACATCTTTCTTTTTCAAAAAAATCTCTACAGTAATCTCTTCTTATACTATGTTCTTTCTTCTTCTTTTTTAATTTTTCTCCTTGGATCTCTCTTGAATTAGTTAAGACCTAGTAAACACCTTCTCATATTATTTTAGAGTCTTTTCAAAGGGAACCTTGTAAGAATCCATCTCTTGGATATCTTACATCAAATTTTGGTATCAGAGTTTAAAGTTTTCAACTAATCCTTATCTAGTTGGGATCCATTTGAATAGGAAACCCGAGGGTTGTTCACACTAGCCTTTCCATAATTTTAGGGCTCCTTCAAAAATGTTCAAAATTAATTTAGGGCATATTTCAAGGCTTCTAAATCATTTTAGGGCCTACCCTAAATTATTATCGACAACTACATTTCCTTCTCGATTTATTTAGGGTCCTTTCTAAAGGTCCTGGAGATCTTTGCAGGGTTGTTTCCATTATTTTAGGGCTACCCTAAAATTGTTGAATAGCCCTAAAACCTTTCTCCATCAATTTTAGGAATTTTTCAATACCCTAAAATTTTGGGGTTTTCTCTAAAGGGCTTCTATGTGAGTAAGGACGTCATTCGATTCTTTTCTAAAGACCTTCATTCCTTTTGAGATCCTTTCTTAAATAAAAGCCTAATTTCATTAATACTCATCCATTCATTTTTTTAGGGTTCTTTCAAAAGTGCCCAAAATTAATTTAGGGCTTAATCCAAGGCTTCTAAATAATTTTAGGGCATACCCTAAATTGAGTTTTATACATCCTTCTTTTGGTTTCCCTAATCACTTTAGGGCACCTTAACATTTTTTTATTTCGTTGAAATACTTTCTCATTAATTTTGGGCTACTCTAATATTCTTTGGGCTTCCAAAAAAGGGTTTTTTGTAACCCTGAAATTTCTGAACTACTCTCGGGTTCATTCTGAGTTGAGTTATCACCATAGGGATTAATAACAATGATTTAATTGTGGATATTAAGAAGCAAACAAAAGATTTGGAAGCCACAAAAGCGGATTTTAATTCCAAGTTTGATCATCTTAACTCTAAAGTGGACAGACTTAAGGCTCAATTTAAAGCTAAATTTGCTGAGCTTATGGAGGCTAACTAATCAACAGGAAAGAAGCCAATGCTAGAAGAAGGTTCCTCTGATTGGACCCTTCCTCCACTTCAAAATACAACTCAAGAGGTCTTTCATATAAAACAACATGAGGTGATACCACCTAGGATGAAACAAAATCACAGGATTGTGAATCAGCGGGATGGTGTACATCATAATGTTAAGAGACATGTCAGAATTGAAGTTCCTGACTTTAGTGGTGAGCACAACATTGATGCATTCTTAGATTGCAAACATCCCATAAAGACTTATTTTGGATGGTATGACATGCCAGAAAAACACAAGCTTCAATTTGCGAAGGCCAAATTAACTACAACAGCTAGGCTATGGTGGTCATCCTATAAAAAAAGTTTTTCTAAATCAGGCAGTAGAGAGATTACTACTTGGAGTGAGATGAAGGCAGCCATGAAAAAGCGGTTTGAACCACGAGATTTTAGGCAAAGAACTCACATACAGTTGAATCAGCTTAAATAGAGGGTTTTGTCTGTGAAAGCTTACATCAACCAATTCCAACAATTGGCGGTTCAAGCAAGAATCAAGTGGAATGATAAGATTCTAGTGGCCATGTATACACATTGATTGTATCCTCAAATATCACATGGTCTATGTCATCATTATTACTTATTTGTGGATGATGCTATTCAGATCACATATCAAATAGAGGATAACATGAAGTTTCATTCTTCCAAGAAGCCTTTTGTGGAGAATGTCCCTAAAAGAGTGGCGTATAATGATGGTGGGTCCTCCAACAGACAGATTATTCAAAGTGTTATCATCTTCCAGGCTTAATCGCTAGTTTTCTCCACCTAAATCTAGAGCTTCAAAGGGATCCGTATCAAAGCCCAAGGGAGATCAGTGTTATTATTGCAAGGGCTATGGGCATCATAAATCCCAGTGTCCAAGCAAGTTTATGGGTCTTATTAAGAAACAATCATTAGAGGATGATGAGCTAAAAGAAGTATATGAGTCAATTGATGATATGGTTGCTGAGTGCGAAGGAGAATTAGCAGAGGAAGCTAATGAAAGAGTAGTCAGAGGATTTTCAGGGTGCACCCCATGTTTATGATCAGAAGATGTGTCCAAAACCACTAAAGCTGAAACAAACGCAGAACCAATCTACTTTTCCATGGTAGCCAACACCACATGATGGACCAGGAATCCTTGGACCTCCACCCCAATTCAACGAGGTAGTTGTTGTCCATAATTTTTAGGCTTTATTTTAGTGTTTTCTTTATGTTTTAGGAGGGTTTTAGTAGTAGACTTAATGTAATAAGGCCATTAGAACCAAGTTAGAAAGTTGGTAGGGAGGTAGAATTAGTTTGGAAGTGTTTTTATATATTCATAATTTTTTTGGGCTAACCGTACAAGGGAATGATATTTTGGTCAAATACGGTCAAATTTCATTTTTTTTAATTATAAATAGGTCATAAAGACTTCTTGTACGACTAGTTGAATAAAATTTATGAATAAAAGTGGTTTTTTGAAGCCCACAGCTGGTTATCTCCTCCAACTTTCACAGTTTAAGTGAGTTTTGTCTCTTTTCTGATTTCTTCTTCACTTCTCTAATCTCCATCATCTTCACATCTTTCTTTTCAAAAAATCTCTACAGTAATCTTTTCTTATACTGTGTTATTTCTTCTTCTTTTTTAATTCTTCTCCTTGGATCTCTCTTGAATTAGTTAAAACCTAGTAAACACCTTCTCATTATTTTAGGGTCTTTTCAAAGGGAACCCTGTAGGAATCCATCTCTTCGATATCCTACATCATAAGCCCTACGGATTTGGGGCGACCCCTTAAAAAAACACCTAAGGTTTGCCTTGCATCAGGGGTTTGGCGATAATCGCCCCCCAAAAAAGTGTAAATCACTTTTCCGACGTTGATTGGTTTAGAAATATCCTCATCTTGTAAGCCTTGTGCTCATTGTTTTTTTTGGGATTGCTAGTGTCCCCTACATCAATGAATTTTTTCTTATCAAAAAAGAAAAAATAAAGAAAAACAGACATTATTTCATATTAGACTACCATATGCAACACTTGTCATGTACTAGTGCTTCTACAACACTGGAGCCACAAACATACCCAATTCAAGACGGAAAACCTTTCACGTTTACATTTACGAACCAATTTAGTTGTTGAACTTCACACTTGGTTATACACCTCCGAATACATTTTTGTTCACTGCATTCTCTAGTTATTATTTGTAAATAAAAAAAAAACCTTAAAGTTGCACTAGTAAAATTGGTAATTATCTTTATTTCAATTTGTTGTGACCGGAAAATTATTAATATCAATTAGTCATGTTTTCACAACTGATGGTTTTATAATATATTGCATGCACCTATGATAATATCCAACCTATAAACCCCAAGGGGTAACGCACTTGACCAGGATCACACCTCCGGAAGCAGAGGTCTTGAGTTCAAAATGCACCTCCCCTTGGGGCCACTTGCCCAGGTGTAAAAAACCTGATTTACTCGGCGCGTGGGAGAGGCAAGGAGTCCACTTGCCCCGAGGATTTAGTCAGGTGCTCTAAGAGGCCTAGATACCTCAATTATCCAATAAATAAATAAATATCCAACCTATACAAAAGGAAGAATTGTTGGCCTAGATGTCACAAGAGGGGGTATATATATATAATTACTCTTGTGAACTTATTGTTGTAATTTGTGGAAAGTTGCTCAAGTTATATTTACTACCGAATTCACCAATCAAATAAAGAAACTAATCCATGCCCATGCAGCTATGTTGTTCGTAGTTCACACGCCTAGTTCTATTAATGTGAACATGAAACATTTTACACTTAGCAGAACTTTTTTTTAATAAGAAAAAGAATTTTATTCAGTAAAGAAAAAAAAAAGAGGCTGTACAGGGATGGGATAATAAGGCGGGATCACACCACACAATAGAAAATAGAAAAATTAACTCGAACCAATAGCAAATTTCCAATCCCTAACAAGGTCCCCTCTTTGAGCATTATCACAATCCTTACACCTCCTAGCCCAAAAAATAAGCAAACTCTTTGCCCTCCAATAAACTTGGAAAGAAGGCTCAACAACATTTTTAAAGACCCTATTGTTTCTTTCTCACCAAACCAACCACCCAATTGCAGCAAGAACCATGTTCCAAATTTTCTTACCCTTCAGCATTAAATGTTGTTATCTTTCCAACTATATAGGAGAGAAGTCACCGTCAGGGAGGCCACCCAACACATGTCAAAATAATACAACATTGCATTCCAAACCTTGGTAACAAATGGACAATGGATCAAAATGTGAACAATAAACCCAGCATCCCTACAGCAAGGCAAGCAAATGTTGGTGAGATACATCCATTTCCGAAACAGCACATCCATCATTGAAATCTTACCCAAGGTAGCTATCCAAATCAAGAACTGAACTTTTAATGGAATTAAATGATACCAAACCTCCTTCCATGGAATTGCAAGAGCCAGAGACGAATTAAGCAACCTATAGCATGGTTTAACTGAGAAGGTGCCCCCGAGATTAGCACACCAACATCTAGAGTCCTCCTGATTTACATGCACAACCACTCTAGATAAACAATTCAGAAGGTTACCAATAGAGGGGATCCACTAGTCAAACGCAGCCTCCTTAACCTCGGAGACCATTTTACCAAATCAAGGCCAACCTCCATGTACTCCGCAACCATAGCTGATCAATTTTCTGCCATCATATAAATCGCCATTAACACCTCCTTCAAAGATCTTTCCCCACACCATTTATCCTCCCAGAAGTAAATCATATCCCCTTTGCTCACCTCATATCTCACTCCTTTCCTAAATAGATCCATAAAGCGAAGAATACCTTTCCAACGGTTGACCCCATAAGTGCCACAGATAGCACTCGGATTTCACACATTCCGAATCCCATACTTCTCAATACTCATTTCCAAAGCTAATCTTCATTCAAACCCAACCTCTATAGCCATTTATAGAGGAGAGCTATGTTCATGTCCCCCAATCTACAAATCCTCATGCCTCCCTTCGCTTTAGGAGAGCAAACAATATCCTATGCCACCAACTGCATCCAATGGGAGTCTTCCCCACACTTCCAAAGAAAATCCCTTTAAAGCTCCTCAATTCTTTGAAAAATCATCTTAGGCATATTCGAAAGTGACATGAAATAAATTGGGGTATTGGCCATGGCTGCCTTAATAAGAACCCTTCTCCCCCCTTTAAAAGGGTAGTTTTCCTTCCAAACCCGATTACTTCTTTTGGATTCTTTCAACAACACAGTTCCACACATCGAGCGTTTTAAAAGAAGCTCCCAACGGGACACCAAGATAGGTAGAAGGAAGCGATCCAACCCTGCAGCCCAAGTCCGCTGCTAACACATCAATATTGGGGACAACCCGCACTGGAAGCAATGCACTCTTTCCAAAATTCACTTTCAAACCAGTCACAACCTCAAAGCATCTCAAAATACATTTCAAATATCTGATTTACCTTTGAGAATTCCAGCATAATATCAACGTATCATCCACAAACTGAATATGGAAACATTACCCGACCCCACCAGAAAAACCTTCCAACATACTCACCTTCTTTGCTTTATTAAGCATACCACCTATAGGTTCCCTTATCTCAGACCTCGAGAGCACCCAAAATAACTAGCAGATGTCCCATTAATCAGCAAGGAGAAAATCACTAAGCCCACACATTTCTGAATCCAATTACGCCACTTCATCCCAAAACCATATCTCCAAAGCACATCCATCAGAAACCCCAACTAACACGATCATAGGCTTTTTCCATGTGCACCTTGCAAATAACCCCTAGAATTTCTAGAATCCATACATTCTTTTGCACAAAACGCCCCATCCACCTTTCAAGAACGCTCCTTGAGCTTGGGAGACCATTGAAGGAAGAACCACCTTAAGCCTAATTGTGAGACACTAAGAGATAATCTTATAGGTACTACCCAACAAACTCATAGGACGAAAATCTCCCATTTCCTCCGCAACCTCCTTAGAAATGGGGGAAATATAGGTAGCATTACTCCCTTTATCCAGGAAACCCCTTTTTTTTTATGAATAACGACTTTATCTAGGAAACACTTGTTAAAAAAATATCGAAAACCCGGATTAAATCCAATTTCACCACATCCTAGCAACCTTTGTAGAAAGCAATTGGGAATCCATCTGGGCTCAAGGCTTTATTGCCCTCCAAATCCCAAACAACAATCTTCACTTCCTCCTCAGTGAATGGCCTTTCCACCTAAGCTGCATCCCTTTTTGAAATACATGGAATAGATAGACCATCAATTGTTGCTCTCCTCATGCAAGATTCCGAAAAAAGTGAATGTAGTATTCCATCTACACACAGATGTACATCTCCCTAGACATAAGCTAAAAGCAAAAAGGTTTTGGCCCCATAAAGCACTCCCCACCCCAAGAAAATCAGTAGATGATCAGAAATTGGCCTTAGGAGAGCCAAAACCATAACAGGTGTGAAGAGGTCCTCCCACTCAATAGAAACCGAAAATCTGTCTAGTTTGCTCATTGTCGAATCTGCCCGGAAATTAGACCACGTAAAGCAAGGACCGAAAATCAGAATATCTAGCAAACCCAACCTGTCAATGAAACTCCAAAAGCAATCCATATCCTTTGTCTGCCTCCTGCCCCTACTCCGGTCAGTCACATACAAGACTTCATTAAAATCAACATCAATACACCAAGGTAGCTGTTGATGCCTCTAGGTATGTTCCGACTCCTCCGGAAAGTCGTCAAGCAAATTAGAGTTTGTAGGACCATAAACCCTTGATATCATCCAGCAACAGGGATCACCACAAAAATGGGCAACAATCGACACCGAGAAAGCTCTAATCATGTTATTCACAGACTCCACCCTTGAATTATCCCATAAGATTATAATACCCCCAGCCCTACCAATAGCCGGCAAAGAACACCATCCTATATCATAGAAACAACTAATTTCTTCGACAATGGATGGGAGCACAATCTCCAGCTTGTTCTCCTACAATAAAATCACATATGTTCTTTGGGAATTACGAACAACTCTCACCATTCATCTCTTATCTTTATCTCCCAATCCCTTAACATTCTAGAATATAATTTCAATTTTCATGGGGACACATCTCGACCCTTGAGCCTTCCTTTTAGCCGATATGTTCATAGACATTTCCCCTTTCTCAGAAAATATTCCACATCGAAGATTCTTGAGGTCTCCCGGGATTTTTTCCCCTCCCCCCATCTCTTGTTTTTGCCTTCCTGAAATTTTTTTCTAATTATTTTTCAATGCTACAAAGAAAGCCCATGCTTCCTCTTCCATACCCTCAAGAAATCCCCATTACCCTGCTAACCTCCTCAAGCTGCTCCAACACTCATGAAGAGACCTTTGCCACCAGATTGAACTCCGACTCCATCCTGGCCACATCCCAACAATCAACCCCCTCATGTCCCTACATCACGATCTCTGTAATCGATTGATTAAAACCATTGTTTGAGTTCGAACAGCTTCCCAACCCATCAATACTATTTCCACCACCTTCATCAAACACGGTTGAACAATCAACCAAAACCTCCTCCAAACTACCAAGGAAAACTTCCTCATTGGCAGGCACCACCATCAAAGCCTTATCATTCACATTTAGCTCCCTTCCACTCTCTTGATCCCCCAAAGGTAACATTTTCAGCCTTACCTCCAACGGTGTCTCCCCATTAGAAAGCCCCCGCAGAACACTCCCAACCCAGAAGATCTCCACCCCTAGAGGATATGGGTGAGAGGCATTGGACATATTTGACCATTACACATCCACCAGCCTCATCAGGAACATCAAGCACCACTGGTTCCATAGATCTTGACATAGAGCCCCTACATCATCAACAACTTCCCCATTTTTCCAACCTCCAATAGTCTAACATCACAAACACCCGTAAAGTTTCTGCCAGGATTCAACAACAAAAAAAGTTTCCGCCAGGACACCATTCATCCTTCTAACAGTCATCTTAAGGTCACCAGCAACATCACATTCCCTATCATGGAGGTTTTCATTGTCATCCCTATCTTTCACCGGAAACATATTCAGCAACACCATCTCCGTCGCAGTCGACTCCCTTTCGGTAGCACCTTTGGTCACCACAGGCCCAAAGGAGGAAATCTTAACCGACAATGCTTAAATCCCTTAAAGAGTTTTAATTTCCACATTTACCCTTCCCTCTACTAGATCTAGAGGACCATACACCTTCCCCTACGTCTATCAACAAAACATTAGCCAAATTTTTTACTTCCTTAACTACCCCTGAACATTCCCCTTTTTCCATCTGAGTCTTTTAACTTCTACCCATTGAGATAAAGACCTCAGTGCCCCCGCCTTCGTCTTAAATACCCCATAAGCCCCTTCTCCCACACCACCCCTGGGAAAAGACCATCCTACTATTCCAAAAGTCAAATTTATCTATGATTCCCCCTTTTGAAAGTTGTTGATTTCCCCGAACGATCTGGACAGCCTTCACCCCCTTATCCTTTAGAGACCCCTCCCAATCCTTCCAACTAATCCAATCAAAAGAATTCTGATCCACCATACCTTCATTGGAGTTCAATTTCAAATCTGAAACACCAACAACAAAAAAATTCCCTCCATCCCCCCACTATCTCCTACTGTACCACATTGTACTAAGTGACCTCCCTGATTCCACATATGCGAGACTCATACTTCCCCTGATTGCCGATCATCCTACCATTTTCCAACATGAAAAGCCTCTTTTGGCAGCTCCCAGGTGAAGAAAAACCTTATTCAACTAGAAATCGAAATCCCAGGTCTTCCACCATCACCACCCTCAGAATACAATTGAGAGGACCTCTTTACAAAGATTTTAAGCTTCCAAAAAGCCTCCCTATCATCAATATCACAATTGAGTTTAACAAATCACCCACACAGTTCCCTGATGGCCTTCAACATTCCCAAGGGCCATAGGTGAATTGGCAAGCCTCTTAAAAACACCCATCTTGTATCTTCTAATGACAACTCATAGAGTCCATTCATCCAAAGTTACCACCTTTTGAACAACAAATTTCCCGACACAATAATCGGGGTGCCCTCTTCCACCAGGAGATCAACCTCCTCCAACAAGTCCATAAACACCACAGCCATTAAGATCAGCCTCCTCCAATGAGTCCATGCGCCCATTACTCCCCACCATGAAGAGATGAAGAAACCTACCCCTATCATTCTCCTTAGAAATCACCACTATAACCCTATCATCGACCTTTGCTTTTCAGATGAAATGATGTTCCCGAACACATTCAATGGCCTCCAAAAAACATTTCATAACCCATTCAACCAGCGCCTCATCAACGAGCAGAAAAGCTGAAAACCCTGCCCGTCTCCGTACTTTTCATGAAGTCCTTTCAGTGATAGGTGACATCAACTATTTCGAAGGACTTCGCCTCCAGAAGAACAATCTTTACTGGTCATATTCTTCTTGAAAATTAAGTTTTGGGTTGCTCCTTCAATCTAAAGCTGAATTGTGATTTTTCATTTAAAAAAAATCCATAAAAGGTTCTTTGATCTTTGTAACAAGGTTCTGTCAGATCGGAGTGTTTAGAGCTAAAACAGAGGTGGTGTTCACATATGAAGTGAAAATAAAACTCCTCTGATGAAAAGATATCCATAAATGAATCCACTAGTCCATGATGCCAATTCAGACAAAGTTTACAAAATTTAAAGGGATATCTTCATTCAAATTATTTTGGGATCCTTTTATCCCCGACAAGAATATAAGTTCTCAAGATGCTAATTGGTTATAAATTGAGGGGTAAACCTTATCCTCTCCAATCTTCCTATGGCATGTAATGGCCTAATATAAGGGGAATCAATTTGCATCATTACCAAATTGCCTTATTACAAAAAGTATTTTTTTTCCAATTTCATAAAGAAGACTTGACTCGTATAATGTTAAATGAAGAATTGAAATAAGGGACTCATTTTGATAAGTTATTTGAATTTAGTTTCCTCTTCATGTGCTATTACAAACTTTTAGGTATATATATATATACAACAACGTTATCCCAACTATCTGGGGTCAGCTACACGAATCCTATTATGCCATTATGCCATGTCCCTGCTTACTACCTCAACCTAGGTCAATTTTGGCTTTCCTTTAGTCCTTCTAGCACCTTCAACTTAGATTGTCTCACTCCGCCTCACTGGTGCAGTCATTGGTCTTCATTACACATGCCCAAACCATATCAATCGACTTTCCCTCATTTTATCACCTCTACACCTAAGGTCCCACAAATGGATTCATTCCTAATTTTATCCTTTCTAGTCTTGCCACTCATCCATCTCAACATCCTCATTTCAGCC
>JAOXJP010055673.1:0-15845 GCA_025762735.1 Platanus orientalis | reverse complement strand
CTTTATTCTTATAGTAATACCACTTAAATTTGTTGTTTTTACTTATTGATTTAGAACTAGAATTCTTTTTTCCTTGATCACTCTCTGTTATTGGATCTGCCACATCCATCAGTTTTAACCACAAGTCCTACTTGGGATTCTTCATCATTAGGCTTCCTACTTATTTCATTCTCAAGTAAAACTGCAATAACTTCTTTTATCTTGAGAGAATCTTTCCCAAACAACATTGTAGTGACTAAAGTATCGTAAGATGTAGGGAGAAAAGTTAGAAGAAACAATGTTTTATCTTTTTTCTCAATCTTCACCTCCACTCAATAATTGAGCCAAGATTTTTTTGAATGTATTGAGATGATCCATCAATTTTTCATACGTAACCCGTATAATTGTTTTTTAAGAACACAATTTATTTGTTAAGGATTTTGAAGTATAGCTCTACAATTAACCCATAAACTCGGAGCTGATTCTTTATTCATCACATTGTACATGATCTCTTTTGCGAGACAGAGACGAATTATACTCACTGCCTTCATCCCTAACTCTTCTTATGCTTTGTCCTTCATTGACACTAGTTGTCCCTGGGCGTTCAATGCCTTAATTATCCTTGCTGTATCAAGAGATCTTTTAGTCCTCTTTGCCATAAAGAGAAATTAGCCTTATTGTCAAATTTCTCCACCTCGAACTTCGTATTCAAACATTTCACCGTCATTTCATGCACCGTTGATCCGTGGATCTTCTAACCTTGGCTTTGATACCAATTTTTGGTGTTTAGAACACCTTTTAAATACAAAAATATAATAGAAATGATTCAAAGCAAAACAACAAGACATAAGGAGATTACGTGATTCGGCTTTGTATCTTACATCCATGGGAGAGAAATAAGCTTTCTTCACTATGTAATGTAAAATCTTGTACAAGAAAGTGCAGATTTTCAGACCTAAAACCCACACCCAAATCCCTTGTACACCCTTTCTATCACACACACTCTCAAATCCATGAAAAACCAAGAAGACAACCTACGTATACCCCCCCCTTTTTTCTTCTTCTTCTAGTTTCCTAGTTGATTACGAAACCCACTCCACGCAGCTCCCTCACATTGAGTTCATGTGACTTCCAATACATTAAGGGAGTTTTGTTTATTCCAAATTCTTGGCCCACCCTCAAGATAATAGTTACTGCAGTTTTACTTGACAAATGAAATACAAAGGAAGCCTAACGGTGAAGAATTTCAAGCAGAAGGACTCATGGCTAATGCTGATAGTCGTGGTAGATCTAAGAATAAAGAGTGGTTAGGAAAAAATAATTCTAAATCTAAATTAAGGGGGAAAAAACAACATATTCATGTGCTACTACTATAAGAAGGAATGACACATGAAAAGGGATTGTAGAAAACATTAAAAGGGTCTAGAAGAGAACAAAAAAAGGAAAAACTTTTAGATAAAGTTAATGTTGCAGAGGTTGATTCAGATTTTAATGTAGATATTCTAACAATTTCTATAATTATAAAATATTTTTCTGAAACATGGATTATGAATTCAGGGTGTTTATATCATATGTTCCCTTATAAGGAGTGGTTTGACACTTACCAATCCTATAATGACAGAACCGTACTAATGGAAAATGATGTAACTTATAAACTATTGATATTTGTACCATTAAAATTAAAATGTACGAGGGTATGGTGAGAACTATCACTGATGTTAGACATTTGTCTGAATTAAAGAAAAATCTTATTTCTTTAGATGCTTTAAACTCGATTAGTTGCAGTTTTATGACAACAAGAGGAACCCTTAAAGTTACAAAAAGGGCAATGGTTGTCATGAGAGGTAAAAAAAAATGAAATTTATACAAATTGATAGGGAGTACTGTTACAGATGAAGTAGCTGTGACAACTCCTAATGATTTCGATACGGATAGTACCACTATGTCATATGCAGCGAAGTCATATGAGTGAAAAGGGTATGCTAATATTAAATATGCTTGGTTTTCTTAAAGGATTAAAGATTTGTAAGGTAAATTTCTACAAATTTTGTTTGTATGGTAAACAGTGCCGGGTTAATTTCAAAATGGGATAACATATATGAAAATATTATAATATGTGCACTCTGATGTATGGGGGTTACATCAATAACTTTCTCTTTAATTTATTTTATTTATTAATGATTATTCGAGAAAACTGTGAATTTATTTTATGAAGTAAAAATCTAAAACATTCTCAAAATTTAAGCAATGGAAAATAGAAGTTGAAAAACAAAATGGCAAACAAGTCTATGAGGACTGACAATTACTTAAAATATAAGAATTTTGAGTATTGAGTTTTGTAAAAATAAAAGAATTACAAAGCATTACACTACTTCAGTAAAGCCACAATAGAATGGTATAACAAAGCGAATGAATACAACTCTTTTTAAGAAAGCAAGTGTACAAGTAGATTTGCCAATTTTTTTTGGGCTGAAACAATTGACATGACATGTTTTATTATCAATAGATCACCGTCAAAAGCGATTAACTTCAAAATCTTATAAGAGGTTTGACCAGGTAAAATAGTTAACTATTTCATTCTTAAAGTATTTAGTTGTCCAGTTTATGTTCTTATGCAGGAGCAACAATGGTCCAAATTGGATCCAAAGTTAAGGAAATATATACTCCTTTGATATAAAAAAGCGTGAAAGGCTACAAACTTTAGGATCCACTTGCACATAGGAAAATCATCACCAGGGATGTGTTTGATGAGGAGTATAAGTTGTTAGTCAATGGGGATGATGGAAATCAGCTGATTGGTTTTCATGCAGATGAAAATTCAGTATAAGTGGAGCTAGATGGTACAATGTGGTTATAGGGGGAAGAGACTATAATAAGATCTTCTCAAAGGGAGTCTTTTGGTAGGAATGTATAATAGTAGGAACAACAACAAGGTTTTGTTATAGGCAGAGACAAAAGAACTCATAAGGCACCAGTCATGTACGGTTTTAAAGATATGGTAGCATTTACATTAATTTTTGGTAGTAGTAATCCATCTTGTTTCCAAGATTCTATTAATTGCAAGGATAATAAGATTTCGATTTGTAATGATGGAAGAAATAATCACTGAATAGAAACACCACTTGGGAATTGGTTGAAAAACCCAAAGGTAGATTGGTGATTGGATTCAAATGGGTGTATAGAAAAAAATGAAACAATATCAGGGAAAGAAGATGAAAAGTTCAAGGTTTGGTTAGTGGTGAAAGGTTATGGATAGAAGGAAGGAAATGGTTATAATGAAATCTTCTCATCAGTGGTGAAGCATACCATAATAATGATCATGTTGGCCATAGTTGTATTGTTTGATCTTGAGTTATAACAACTTTATGTCAAAACGACATTTCTTTACAGTGAGTTGGAAGAACGTATTTATATAAAGCAACCAGAGGGTTTCAAAGAGCAAGGAAAAGAAAAGTTTGTTTGTAAGCTAAATAGACCACTTTATGGGCTTAAACAATTTCCAAGACAATGGTACAAACACTTTGATTCCTTTATAGTGTGGGTTGGCTACATGGGGGGTCAATATGACAGTTGTGTTTATTACAAAGTTCATGAAAATGGTTTCTTTATTCTATTGATGTTATATGTCAGTGACATGATAATTACTGCAAATAATAAGTATGAGGTTGATTTATTGAAGTTCAAGTTGAGTAATAAATTTGATATGAAGGATTTAGGTGCTACTGAAAAGATCTGTAGTATGGAAATCTAGACGGACAAGAAGGATGGAAAGCTTTGAGTGTCACATTGGCGATATGTGGAAAATGTGCAAAGTGCAAACGCTAAATCAGTAAGTACTTCTATCAAATCACTTAAATTATCTGCTAGCTTATGTCATACAACAAATGGGGAAGTGGGGGATATGTCCCAAGTTTCATACGTTAGTGCTGTGACCTGTGGGAAGTCTTATATAGGCCATGGTATGTAGTAGGCCAGGTCTCTCACATGCAGTCAATTTGATAAGTAGATGAATAATCTAGGTAGAGAGCATTGGAATGTTGTATAGCCGATCCTAAGGTACTTTTTGGCATTTTATTGGAACAAAAAAAAAAAAAAAAAAAAAAAATTGGATAGGTTGTGGGCTATGTTGATGTTGATAATGCAGGTACTTTGGACAATAGAACGTCTGCAATAGGGTTTCTCTTTACTCTTCCAGGTGGGTCTACTAGTTGGAAAGTTATTTTACAACCAATTGCTATCTTATCCACAACTGAGACATAATATATAATAGCCGTTGAGGGTGCCAAAGAGGCTTTGTGGGTGATAGGTTTAGTCACAGAACTTAGATTGAAGTAAGAAAGGTTGGTGCTATATTGTGATAGTATGAGTGCCATTCACTTGATGAAAAATTAGGTTTATGGTTTTAGAATCAAACACATTGATGTGAGGTACATTGGATACGAAATTTAGTGGCTAATGGAAAGATAAATTTGATAAAGGTTTACACAAAAGACGATACAATTGACATGATGACAAAGCCGATTACTATAGAAATGTTCAAACATTGTTTGGACTTGACCCATTTTGTTCGTTATTGAAGATTGGTGGAACCACTTCTACCAATTGGGGTGGGGCACCTCAATGGAGCTACATCATATATTGGTGTGGTACGAAGGTGCTGTGTCGCATTATGAAACAAGAAAGAGACAACTACAATTGAACTTCAAGGTTGCTAGAAAATAAAGCCAAGGTGGAGATTTATTGTTTTTGTCTTCATTTTCTAGATTTAATGGTGGATAAGTGATTGGGAGTTTCCAAAACTCCTTTAACATGAGTTGGTTTCCTAACTAAACAATAAACTAAAAGAAGGAAAAAGGGGAATGTGTTAATGATTCGTGCATGTTTTGGTTTTCTCAAGTGTTTGAAAGGGTGAGAGAGAGTAAGGGTGTATAAGGGCTTTGGTGTGGATTTTGGGTCTAGAATTATGCAATTTTCTTGTACAAATTTCACATTGCATATTGAAGGATGTTTATTTCTCTCCCTTGGATGAAGGGTACAACGCCGAACCATGTAGTTTCTTTGTTCTAGCTGTGGTTTTGATTTATTTTATTTTTCTGCTATATTCGTGTGTTGAAAAGATGTGTCCCAATCACCACCAAGGCTTTGGTCTTAGTTCTTTTTTTTTATTATTTTTTTTCTTTGATTATTTCGAAATGCTTTTCTTGTACTATAATATTCTTGTTAGCCATTTTGTAGATCCCTGAATTTTTGAAACCCATCACCATGTTAAGTACATAGGTCTATGTTCTCTTTTGTTGATCGCCCCCTTTCATCAACTGAAGACATTTACTCAGCTTCTTTGTTAAAGTGTAGCATTTGGACCTATCAGTTGTGATTCTTCTTGATCCTTGTGGTTGTTCCACTTTGGTGAGTTCGTGCCATCAACTGTTTGTCAATCTGTTCTGCCTGATGTCATATGACCCGTGGTTAGTAGTTATCGGTCTGGAAACTTTTCTCCTATGTACCAATCTAGAATACCGCTTTGCCTGTTTGGACTCCCTAGTGCTTGAAGCATTCTCAACCTAGATTTGGTTGGTTTAGGTGATAATGGGTTTTGATTGCCTTTGAATAGAATACCCAACCTTGTCTCCCTAACCTCATCTTTTCTTCACTCTAAAGGCCGAGCAAGGCAAAGAGCCTGGGGAGCCCTGTTTCTTGTTAGGACCAATAAGATACTACACTCCTCTTTTGTGTGGAAGCATGATTTGAAAAATTGATTTCGATGATTCTATCACCTTAGGGAGTTATGGAAAATTTTCCTGAATGATTTAAAAATAACAGAATATTTATGAAAAATATGGACTGGAACTACATTGTGAAAATGCTGAAACTTTTGAGAAACATTGAGGAATGTTAAAATAAACCTGAATACACACACAACTCCAAAAACTACAAAAAAATAAAAATAAACATCTATATATATAAAAAAAGTGCAGAATGGGGGACTAGTGTAGTGGTTGTTTAGACTTATATGATAAAGCCACATTAATGCTAACAATGTGGTATGTGTGCCTTGTCTGTTACATTACTAGTAAACATACCTGTTTATACACAAATGCCTGCTTAATCATGTAAATTACCAAGGTGATCTTCTTTTTATAATAGATTTATGACACTATGAACCCATGATATATCTCTCATTTTATCATTTAATTATCTTAAATAAATAAAACTTGATAAATAACTTTAATTTACTTGAGAACAAATAATTTCTTGTCTTGATGAGCATAATTTATGACTAACTTATTTTATAAAGATATTAATGTAGACACTAATATTGCTGTATGCTAAATGCATGTGTATATAGCATCCTAATATATTTACCTTTTTTTTAAATAGCATATTTACTAATTTTTGCAATTTTATAGTTTTCAGATAAAAGATTAATTTTCTATCAATATTTATAAAATTATAGCTAGTTAATTATAAATATAATAGTAACTTGTTTACTAATTTTTCATTTTTTTGAAACGTTAATATATTTTATTATAATATGAATCTTCATTTAAAGGAGTATGTAGATTGTAATATAACACTTATAATCTTTCTAATTTATACTTGTCATATGGTCTAATAGTAATAGTATGTTAACATGTGCAGTTATTCAATAATTTCTTTTAATTTACTTAAAGTTTTTAAATATTTTCAAGAAATATACTAATTCATCCTGTATATATATATATATATATATATATATATATATATATATATATTTCCCTGCGTTAGCGGGAGCCTTGTGCACTGGGTCGCCCTTTTTTTTGTTATCCTATATATATTTTTGAAATATTGTACTGTATTTTAACTAAAATTAGTCTTTAATTAAGATATTGATTTATTGAATGGTATAAGAGAAGTCCCATTAAAAATAAAAAGAGAGAGGAACAAGGATTACTGGGAGGGTAAATAAAAAAAAACTTAAAAGGAAAAGGGCATGAAACCCAAGAATAACAAGCAACAACAACCTGATTGCAACATTATCTACCCTCCCATATAAATTACCATGCTATGTCATGAAAGTTGTTCTTAATTGAGCACCACTTGAGCAAGACATGATAAGCCTAAAGATACTCTTGACAAGAGATTTTAATCTCACTAAGTCTACTATTTCTTTCCACTTATACACACACAAACACAGAGCACCAGTGAGAAAGCTTCGGATATTGTTAGAAAACTCCTTTCATATCCACAACCACCATCTAGGTATTAAACTCTTAAAATCAAACTGGAAAACCCGACACATCTAGATGAGAGAGGAAGAAATATTGCATTTTACAAACCACCAGATAGTGATGTAATTGTATGTACATGTAAAGAACTCAAACGTGACAATGGTATGATAATACAATATGATAACAATGCAGTAGTTGTCATTGATCAAGAAGGAAATCCAAAAGGAACTCGTGTTTTTGGTGCGATTGCTCGGGAATTGAGGCAGTTGAATTTTACTAAAATAGTTTCATTAGCTCCTTAAACACAAGGCATATCTGATCACTAAACATCAATCTCTTTAAATGATTGAGAGTGACAATTTTTTCTAGGAAAGCATTCCAGAGGAAAAAGTTCACTTTTAAGGGAATCTCCTACCTATATACAACCTTGTGGGGGAAGGGAAATCTCACTGCACTATCTAATACTGTAAAAGATTTGATTGTAAATCTGTCTCTCTCAAAAAGAAAAAAAAAGTAAAGAAAAAAAGATTTGATCGTAAACCTTTCTTTTCTGTCTTTAATCCAAGACCGACTATCCATTACCCAAGGTTCAGGTGACAATCATTCAACTGATTTAATAGACTCAAAAACTCCTCTGATTCCCTATCATTCATATTTCGTCTCAATTTAGGGCACTAAATTCCCTCACCGCTATTAGAGTCATAATAGGAGGAGGCAATGACAACCTACTTATCTAATGCTAGCGAGTAAATTCTGCTAAAACCAATTTTGAGAGGCTGATCACCAAAAAAAAAGCAGCACCACACCAACTGTCCTCCCAAAATTTAATTTTCTCTCCAAACCCATGTTGAACTTAGGCTGTTTTTTTTTTGGCTTTGCTTTAAATAACTTAAAATAAGCAGAAAACTATTTTTTTCACTCATTTTAATAAATCTATTAAATTCTCTCTTTCCCTATTGATTTTGAAATCCCAAGCCCATGACCACTCCACATCTCTTTTTGGGTCCCAAGCCGTGATCAATCCATATTTAACCACCATCGCCCCCCTCTATAAACTTTCCTTTGCTACCCCAAATCGCTACATCCATTTACCCAATAATGCTAAATTATGGAGAAACTTTTAATCCCACCATCTCCTTCTTCCAATGGACGACAAACAGTTTTCTAATCCACTAGATGATATTTCCTAGCCTCCACTCTGTTATTCTAGAGAAAATTCTGAAACAAAATTTTTAACTTTAAGAGCAGTTGATGCTGGAATTGTGAAAAGCAACAAGAAAATTTTGTCCTGCCAGCTAGAGCATTCTTTATGAGGGTAGGTGATGCACATACAAGTAAAACACTATAGTTCTAGGGATTTTTTTCCCATAATTAATGAAAATTTTATTGAAAAAGAAAAAGCAAAGTGATACAACAAAGAACAGACCAACAATCTAAAATGGAATGCTACATCCGGAGTACAATGATAGTTGGCCCACTCCCCAATTAGCAAGGCGGTCCGCCAGAGAATTTTGCTCCCTTGGAATATGGCAGAAAGAACATTTAATAACCAAGGATATCTCAATGATCTCGTACATTGAGATATCGTTCTTGATCTCGTTCTAGAGATTTTGGGCAGCAACTTAACTTGGGTATAAACTAAGGGTAGAGATATTAGATCAACTTGAAATTTGGTAGGTTGATAGACAACTAAATAAAAAACAGCTGCTCAAAATATGAAAAAATTTAGAAGATAGATTAGGCAACCGTATAAAACCCTCAGGTCAGAACTCTGGAAATCATTAAACAAGTCAGGAACTTTGATGATTATGACCATATGAATGGACAGGATAACCACCAATTGAAGTAGTACGTGGACAGAGAATAACCAAAGAAGAAAAGACTGAGAATCAAAGAAAATAGGACTAGAAGAAACACAGAAGAACTTAGAATCTCAGTACGTAGGCAGCAACTGGTTGAATATCAAGTGAGTTGAAGGATGTCCAGACAGCAGTTATATGGCCTGTTGCAACTTGCAAATCTCTAAACTCTTAATAAAATCAGTCACAGTGCGTGGAATAAGAAATAGAAGAAGATAGATGCCAACAGCCAATCCGTATGGTGTACTAGGGAGGCCCAGCCTCAACCTAAGTTTAACAAATATATGTGGGGAATGCAAGATTATTGAAGATTACGGAATGTAGAAAGGGATTTGTATCTTCCATTCGATTCAAGGCATCTTTATCTTGGCTATGCTCAATGATAGATTTGGCATTTCAGGAGGTTTATGTGACGAATTTGATTCGTTCGAAAGATGATGGGAACAAAGTGATTGTGGTGAAAGGCTGGTCGAAAGAGCAAGGGAAATTTTTAAAAAATTCGGAGATTTTGAGAAATGGTAAGGAGTTCATTATTTTTATTCCGGCGGGAGTGGAGACTTCAAATTGGGTGAATCTGGCCTATGTTCTTCGTCGTTCGTTCGATGGCAAAAGATTGGTTAAAGTGATGGCACCGAATTATAATCTCCGAAGCTTTCCAAGATTGCCTGAAAAACCTGGTTGTATTTCGTCTCAGTCTGTTCCAGCTTGGGGGAACCAGTCCAATATTGAAGTATCTCACAGAGCGAAAGATTGGACTATTACTATATCGGGATCTGAGGAGAGTATTGATGAAGAAGTGTGGTCTAGATCGGTTATGTGCTTTCGTGGGAGTCCGAGAATCACTTGCGGAATTCATCTGTGAATCTCAGTGTTGTGTCGAGGAAGTGGTGTGGATTGGCATTGATGAACTACATGAGATGATGGTGTGTTCGTCAATAATGGAGGCGAGGGCATTATGTGTTAGGGAAGTGGAGATTCTTGGACAGGGGACTATGGAATTTAGTCCTTGGAATGCTAATGTATTTGCAATCAACTACGAAACTTTGTTCAAACCCAGGTGGATTTGGGTGTGGGGTCTTCCCCTGAACCTATGGAATACGGAGATGTTTGAAACAATAGGGAAAATTTGCGGGGGCCTAAGGGAAGTCGATATCAATACTTTGAATTGTGAGGAAATTAGATGGGCTCTCTAGGAGTTGGTTGGAGGTGACCTGAGATTGATCCCATGTTTGATTGTTGTTATAGATCATGGGAAATATTATCCAGTTGCCATCACCATCGAGGGGGATATTTCGATGAAGGATTGGAGCTCGTCGGAGGGGATAGTGAATGATCGGAATAATTTTATCAGGCCAGCGAATCCTCCGGCAAGAAAGGTCCAGTCGCATATTCCCACCAATATGTCTCGATCAAGGTTTGGATTTCAAAATCGAACTTCTGCAGGCGTGGGTAATCCCAATCCAGCAGTGACGTGCGAGGAAGCCAGATCTGTAGTGCTGTGTTCAATTGGGTTTCCCACGGTAGGCGTGATGACGGAAGGAAAGCTTGCTCCTGAAGGGGTATTGGGTCCCGACCAATAGGACTTGTCGATTAGGGGAGAGAGGCAGAAGTTTGGAGCTCGGCCCATGAATAGAAGCATGGGATTGGCATCTTTTACGAGGGCTGCGAAGGAAGGAAATGAAGAGAAGCATCTAGCTTCGGATTGATTGGGGGAGGAATGGTGCTACTAGAATAAGGGTGATACATTCAACGGTAGGATGCATCAGAAGGGATTGGGAAGTTGGCAAGGGCAGGGTGGTGATTTCAATAAAATTAAAGATCCTTTTACACGCAAGCGTCTTCCAGAAGCGACGATCACTATGCCCCAAATTGCCCCAGATGGAATTTCTAATGAGTTGACATTAGGGGGTGTGGTTCGCCTTTTCACAAGCCCAATGTCTCGGGTTAGGGGGCTCCAATCGGATCGGAGTCATTGGGTCATGTTATAACCCGGGAGATCGAAGGGGGGAATCAAATAAGGCAATCGAAGGATAATTTTTCATATCCTTCAATGGGTGCGATGGAAGAGTGTCTAGGGGAGGAGGGTGATTCCAACTCTCGGTGTTCTGGGAAGGGTGGTCAAGGCAGCTACAAGGCATCCATCGGTGGGAATGATTCACAAGTTCAGGTCCGCAAGGGGCTAGGTGATGATGGAGCAACACTCAGGAATTTCTGTTAGGGAGTTTCTCATGGACGAGTTCATCAGGAAGGTAAGATGACTTCAACGAGGGGAGGGGTAGCTACTGGAAATCCTTTAATCAGGATGGTGGGTCGTCTCTCTAAGCAATTGCAACATCAAAATCTTTTAGCGGCCTCCGAGGGGAGTCTGGGTTTGGGGTAAGCCAGGGTTATGTCAGATAGTGAATCCTGCACGTCGTGGGTGCCTAATTTGTTAGAGCAGGGCCAGTCGTCGCATGGGGGATGTTTGGCAGGGGTTGAGGATGAAGGTGGGTGGCATTGGAAATCGCACTTTGGAAGAGGTCTGGAAGTAGTCCGATCCATTGATGGAGGGGGTTGAAGGATTGGGGTTTCGTATGATGGGGAGAATGACCATATATCTACGAATGGGAGGGTTGTGGAGGTTGGCTTACATGGATTATCTAAAACTTTGAATCACTTGGATCATACTACTCGAGTGGTTCAGAGCTCTTAGCAGTTGTTTCCTGTAAGGTCATGTGCAGATGCTAGTGGAGAGCTTTCAAATCCTCTAACCCAACCGGGGGTTGTTAGTGAGAGGCACTTGGAGGAGTCTGTGGAGAGTCCAAAGGGAGATATGAAAAAGGATCCATCCTTCAGATGCTAGGATTGTGAAGTACAGAGATGTCACTCAGAGTCTCCTCCTATTCGAATGCCACCTAAAGGTTAGTGTACCCTATCTTTCAAAGTTTATTTCTTTACTATGTTGAATGCTCTGGATTTATGCAGGGATAATAGTTTTGCTATTCTAGAAGGGGGTTTGAATTTTATCCAGGAATATTGGCAAAGGGTGGGACTAGGTAATGGTGAAGCTAGGAATCCCAATATGCAGTTGTGTTTGGTAGAGAGTCATAACGGGAATGGAGGCGAATATGATAGGATACTAGATGTAGTGCTGATTGCTATAGAGGAAAGGAGCAATCATGTAAGGGGGTTAGTCAGTAATGAGTGTTAGGAGATACACGGATGTGTAACTCCTGGTCAGAGATCGGACTACTATGAGAACCTGTTGATTGACGGAGTAGCGGAGAGAGATGGTGAGAGTGTATCGGAATAGGTTTTATATAAACTTGTGGAGTTTGGTCCATTTCTGGGATTACCTTATACTGGTTTTGAATTTGAAATCATTGAACTCTTCAAGTCTATTGAGCAGAGGAGAAAGACTGCGAAAAGAGGGGTAGATTCGTTGATGTCTGGTGGCAAACGTCTCATTAATGAACTAAAGAAACTTGAGAGCAATGTTAATTATGATCGGAAAGGTGGGGGTGGAAGTAATGTGAGTGCACATAAGGTAAAAGGGATAGTTATCAAGTGAATCTATGGATTTACAATTAATATCTTGGAATGTTCGTGGTATGGGCAATAAAGATAAAAGAGTGGTGATTCGCAAAGGTTTATTGGGTCAAAATCCGGATATGCTGGTATTGCAAGAAACGAAAATTATGGTTATGACGGATCAGATGGTGGAAGAGGTCTGGGGTAAGTACTCAAAATATTAGTTATCCCTTCCATCGTGGGGAGCCTCAGGAGGGATTTTATTGACTTGGAATGATGATCGTGTGGAGGTTGTGGATTATGAGATTAGGGCCTTTTCAATTTCGGTGCATTGTAGAATGATTAATGAAGAAGATTGGGTATTTTCAGGAGTTTATGGACTGGTCGTATTAAGGGAGGTAGATGAATTTCTGGGTGAATTGGACAATGTTAAAGCTCGTTAAAACCTCCCTTGGTGCATTGGGGGAGATTTCAATCTGATTCGGTTTACCCACGAAAGAAAAGGTGACACTAGGAGAGATGCTAAAATGGGGAAATTTGGGGAGTTTATTAATCACTGGAATTTAATTGATCCTCCCCTAAAAGGGACAAAGTTTACTTTGTCTAATTTTCGGGAATGCCCCACTCTAAGTTGTCTGGACAAATTTTTATTTGGTGATGAATGAGATAATTTATTTCTCGGGAGAACACAAGTGGCACTTCCCAGAGCAACTTCTGACCATACACCCATTGTGCTTGATTCTAGAGGGGGTTTTGGAGGCCCCTCTTTGTTCAAATTTGAGAATACGTGGTTCCTTGAACCTGAGTTCATGGAGTTGGTAAAATATGTTTGGGACCATGCTTCATATCAAGGGAATGCTAGTCGCATTTTCGCTCTCAAGCTAAAAACCCTCAAATTCCATTTAATTGCTTGGAATAAAGTTACATCGGGGTATTTTAAGGAGGAAAGTAAGAGATGCGTGGAGAAGATTAAGGGAATTGACTGATTAGAAGAAGAGAGGTCATTGACGGGGGAAAAGAGGTTGTTTCGAGAGGGCTGCTGTAAGGAGTTTCAGTTGTTGTCACTAAAAGAAGTGTGTTGGCATCAGAGATCTAGGATTAGTTGGTTGAAGGAAAGGGACCGTAACATAAAATTCTTCCATAAATTGGCATCGCACAATAAGAGTTCGAATGCCATTTATGGATTGATGATCAATGGGGGTATGAACACAGAATAAGTCAAGAGATTAGAAATGAGGTGAAATCCTATTATGTGAATTTATTCAGAGATGATGTGCCTGTTAGGCCCTTACTTGATGGATTGGAATTTGATAAGATTTCAGATGAGGAGAAGTCTTGGGTGGAGCGTTCATTCTTGATTGAGGAAGTAAGAAATACTGTGGAAAGTATGAGGGGTCTAAATAGTTTCTCGATTGCTTTTTTTAAAAAATGCTGGGACATTGTGAAGGATGATCTTATGAAAGTGTTGGATGAATTTTATTATTCAAAGGAATTCTATCAGAGCAATCTCAAAAATGCTGGGACATTGTGAATGATGATCTTATGAAAGTGTTGAATGAATTTTATTATTTAGAGGAATTCTATGAGCATTTGAACAATAATTTCATTTTTCTCATTCTGAAACAAAGAGTGGTGAAGGAGTTAAAGGATTTCCGCCCAAATAGATTTTTGAGTAGTGTCTATAAGATCATCTCTAAGATTTTGTCAAGGAGGTTGAAGTCGGTGATGAAAAGGATAATTTCTCCGCCACAAGGTGCATTTATAGAGGGAAGACAAATTTTAGATGGTGTCTTGATTGCAAATTAATGTATTGAGGATAGAAGGAGGTCTAGTAGAAGTGGGGTGATTTGTAAACTTGATCTAGAAAAAGTCTGCGATCATGTCAATTGGAGGTTCTTGGAATATATTTTGATGAGAATGGGATTTGGGGTTAAGTGGCGTTGTTAGATATTATTTTGCATTCACTTGGCTTCGTTTTCAATGTTGGTGAATGGTAGCCCGGCTGGTTTCTTTACTAGCTCGAGAGGTCTTAGGCAAGGGGACCCATTAGCCCCATTACTATTTATCATGGCGTTAGAGGTTCTAAGTAGAATGATAAAAAAAGTAGAGATGATATTTATTTTAGGATTTAAGGTTGGATCTAGTGATGTTATCATATCTCATCTTCAATTTGCGGGCGATACTATTATATTTTGTGATGCCAATGTGAGTCAACTAGGATATCTCAGATGTCTTCTTACTTGTTTTGAAGCGGTATCGGGATTGAAGATAAATTTGTCTAAGAATGAACTATTCCAAGTGGGGGAGAAGTGCGACATTGAAAGTTTAACGTGGGTATTGGGATGCAAAATTGGGTATCTACCCTCATCATATTTAGGTCTTCCATTAGGTGCTAGCTTCAAATCCAAAGGAATCTGGGAGTTGGTAGTTGATAGAATCTCGGCAAGATTGGAGGGGTGGAAGATTCCCTTAGTTTCGAAACGGGGTAGATTCACTCTAATCAAGACAACTTTGGCGACAATGCCAAATTACTTTATATTTCTATTCATGATTCCGGTTGTGGTAGCAAATAGGATAGAGACATTGTTTAGAAGATTCCTTTGGGATAACATAGAGGATCACCACAGGTATCATCTAGTTGAATGGTCGGTATGTTGTAGATCGTTGGACAAAGGGGGACTTGGCATTAGATGTATTCGTGACCATAATAGGGCACTTCTTGTCAAATGGTTGTGGAGATTTGGTGTGGAGAGAGAAAGTCTATGGAAGAAAGTGGTGGTTGCTAGATTTGGGGAGAGATCATGTTGGGAAGCTAGAGAAGTAAGGGGTAGGCATGGATGTCGAATTTGGAAATCCAAATCAACTATTAAGGAGATGCTTTGGAAATATATTAGGTTTCACCTTGGCTGGAGTTTCCATAAGATTTTGGAAGGATATTTGGGTGGGGGATTCTCCACTTAAAGATAATTTTTCGAATATTTTTAGATTAGTTCTTGATCCGGGGGCATTGGTTTCAAATTGTTTTGATGCAAGTAGGCGGGTTTGGGACCCAGGTCTGTATAAGAATCCTAATGATTGGGAATTGGGAGAGTTGACGAGGATGTTGGGATTATTGGGAAATTTCGAGCCTAACCATAATGGGTTGGATCATGGCTTCAAAAATCGGCCGATTCCGAGTCGGATCGGGGATCTAGCCAATCCATGGCTTGAGTCGGCCGATCCGGAATCCGGCGACCTGAACCGGCTGATCCGATCAAACCGGATCGGCCGATCGGTCCGACTCGCTTTT